>APFE031029050.1:17533-72966 GCA_000404065.3 Pinus taeda
ATAAAATTTGAAGATTTAAAGAAGTACATATTACAAATATAAACCTATTTTAACAATTTCTAATTCATTTATGTAATATATGAGGGAAGAGGCTCCTAACTTAGGAGAACCACGATGTCCTTCCCTACAATACTACTTTCATGAAGATAAATCTAAGAGCACTAATTAACAATGGCTTATGACGCAGAATATGTAAAAGAAGCGGCTCCTAACTAAGAAGGTCCAAATTGTCCATCTTCACAATCCTACTATATCACAATCACCATTGCTTCAAACCAAAAATGCATAAATAACTTCAAATGAGAAATGGAGAATGAAATTTAGTTTTAGTTCAAGATCAAATAGAAGGGTAATTTAAATTAAATTCCTTTGTTTCCCTTCATATGTAGATTAGAATTAAACCAATATTCATTCAACAATCATCACACATCTAAATACATTTGAAACAAAAACTAGTCTATGAAAACTATGAAAATTGAACCAAGAAGTGTACTTAGCTTGGTGTGGGGGCCCTCCACCCTTGCCTTGCACACTTGAAGAAATCTCGGCTACAACAACTTTAGTAAATAAACCAAGCATGAACAACAAATTGAAATGAAGCAGGTTCTTCAAATTAGCTCCCAACTCCAATTATATAAAAGTTACATACAAATTCCATTACAAAAGTCATCAAAGTCTTGGCTTTAAATAGAGGTTTAATGAAACAAACTGATCTATATTATCTCTAACACTCATATCTACTCATATCCACCTATGTAAGTCGAACTCATCCAATTCATCCCAAGAAATATGGTCAATCCCATAAAATCTCAAAACTGCCCTATTTCCTAGGGATTTTCTGGTGACTAGTCATGTTTGACCAGCCTTGACCGGGCCTAATAAAGATTGTTCTGGCCGAACCAAGTGGAGTTAGCTTAGTCCTAGTTCCCAAGCTGTCCATCCATGCATCAAAATAGAGCCCAAGTGTCCTGCAAACATGTCATCCACATAGCTATTACGGGAATTTCTGATTCAGTCCAAAATTGCACTTAAAACTCAATTTTCATAAAAACTTCTAGAAATTGCAAAATTAAAATTAAACACCTGAATATGAATAAAATACATAAAAATGAGATGGATGTGATGGAAAATATAAGGATTAAGTAGGTTTCCCTAAGCAAAAATAGACCAAAACTAAGGGCCAACAGGGGCAATGGAAGAATGATGAAGAAGTGTGGGCACTTATTCAAAAGTTACAAGAAGATTCCAGTACATCTGATACATTTAGCTGGAAAAATGATTCGTTATGTTTCAAAGATTGCTTATACCTCTATAAGAATTCCCAACTCAAACAAAATATTCTTATGGAATTGCACACTTCTCCCTTAGGAGGGCACTCAAGATTTTTAAAAATTTACCACAGGGTTAAGAAGGAATTTTTTGGGATGACCTGAAATTGGATATTCAAAAGTTTGTGGCAAAATATTTGGTTTTCCAACAAAATAAAATTGAAACAATTAAGACCCCAGGTCTATTACAACCTTTATCTATTCCAAGCCAACATTGGGAGGAGGTTTTAATGGATTTTATCACAGGTTTACCCAAGTCTGATGGAAAGAGTGTCATCATGGTGGTAGTTGACAAAATTACCAACTATGCACACTTTTGTGCATTATCACATCCATTTAAAGCCAGTACAGTTTCTATTGCATTTATGGAAACAATTCAAAAGCTACATGGAAACCCAAAGATTATTGTAAGTGGCAGAGATCTCATTTTCACTGGAAATGTTTGGACAGAATTATTTTTTTGTCTCAGTACTCAGTTAGCTCATAGTTCATCTTATCATCCTCAATATAATGAGCAAACTGAGATAGTAAACAAATGTTTGGAAGGATATATTTGTTGCTTTGTATCTAATAAACAGACACAATGGGTCAAATGGTTGCCTCTGACTGAATGGTAGTATAACACTTCCTTCCATACAGCAACAAAAATGACCCAATTTATGGCACTTTATGGATATCAGCCACCATCCATCACATCATATTTAAGAGAAAATTCAAAGGTTCAAGCAGTGGAACATCACATCGAGCCTCAACAACAAGTCCTCCAACTCTTAACGAATAACCTCGTGTGGTGCGGAATAGAATGAAACAACAGACATATCAACATCGTTGTGAAAGAAGTTTTGATGTAGGTGATTGGGTATTCCTACGGCTACAACCTTATAAAAAAATTTCCCTCAAGACAGCTAAGAAGGATAATAAATTATCACCAAAGTATTATGGTCCGTACAAGGTGTTGCAAAATATTGGTACTATGGCATACAAATTGGAGCTTCCTGCAGTTTCTCGAGGGCACCCTGTTTTCATGTTTCATGTTTAAAGAAGGTTATAGGCGACAAGCTTCCAGTTCAAACAATATTGCCAGAACTTGATGAGGAAAGAAAAATTATATTGGAACCGGAAGCAGTCACAAAAACAAGAACTTGACAACTATGAAATTGATCAATTTTGGAGTATCTCATCAAGTGGAAGAACTTATCTGCTGAAGATTCCACATGGGAGGATGAGAATTTTATACAGAAGCATCCAAAACTACTCAAGCGTTGAGGACAACACTTTTTTGAAGCAGAGGGGCATGTTAGGTCCCTATAATACTAGTGATTACCCCATTACTATTGTAGTTATATCCCTTATTAATATTTTTGTGCCCCTATTGTCTCCATATTGTTATTACTGTGCCCCATAGAATCCCTCTAATATTATTTTTGTGCCTTTATATTATTATTGTTAGGTCAACCAGGTTATATTGTGACTCCTTAGACTCCTATATATAGAAAGGAGGTTTTGTCATTTGAATCATCAAAGAATCATTCATTTGTGTAATGTAAAGGAGGTTTGCCCCTCGAAGATGCTGAATTATAAGGCGTCGATATATCTTTTCTATCTTTTTGTGAGCTGATTTCATAACATATTATATTATAATTCTTGGGCTTATTCAGCCATGTTTATTTTTGAATTTGTGATATTTATGTTAGGGTTTGTATACATTGGGTTTATAATATTAGAGAATTAGGAGCTATAACATAGAGATTTAAGATCAAAAATCTCAAACAATCTAACATAAGTAAAATCACTCTCACATTATCTAAAAACTAATTGGATAGAGATTAATTCCTAGGAAACTTAATCAATATCTTTAAGAATTACGACACTAATACAATTGAAAAACACTGCCCCCATCTTAATTTTAGATATTAACAAATACATAATGACCTAATGAATAACTTCTAAGCACATATTGTGCACCTGTACTTCATCAGTCTATGCACCTTGGCTGACAATTTATGATTGCCAATTCAAGGACATTGAATTGACCAAACATTTTGGCATCGTTGTCAGGGAAGTAAAATTAGAAGTAAAAAAAAGACATCATTAATTTAAAACATGACATGCGTAGGGATAGAGACTCTAGGGGTAGATTTGTAAGACGAGGAAGAAGTTTAATTCCCACAAATCCACTCACTCCACCACGATTTCGAGATTCCACACCACCTACTCAAAATTGAATTCCATTTAGAGGTCGACAAAGACTTCCCGAAGTCTCAAGATCTGAAATTCAATCGAGAACTTCACCTAATTCTTCTACTGAACCTGTAATTGAAGAAAATCCTACATCCCCAACTACAAAATTAATATTTATATCCCCCACTGGTGAACAAATTTTGGGAGAAGAATTAGAAATTCCTAGTGAATAAGAGGAATTGTAAACTTATTATGAACAACCATTGATAGAGGAACCAAAAAGATTAGAATAACACTATCCTACCTCTGAAGAATCTATCATGCCTGAATAAGGGGAAGGAGAAGTACACAATGTCCATGGTGAAGAAGATAGGATTGGAGGTAGAGGAAGAGGAAGAGGTACAGGTAAAGGATGGGGTAAAGGAAAAGGAAATAAAGATCCTTCGAGATTCCCTTTTCTTGATGAAGATACAACCCTCCCAATGAAAAATATATCACCCTCGATTCTTCCTAATTTCCATGGGAAAAGAAACGAAGATCCGAAGACATTTCTCTTTGAATTTGAAGTATTATGCAGATCATATGACTATCTACATGATGCTTAAAAGTTGAAATTGTTCCCTGCCACATTAAAAGACTCAACATTAAAATGGTTCATGAGTCTAGGAGTGCATTCCATAACAACATGGGCACAAATGAAAGAGGCTTTCGTAGGCAAGTATAGAGATTATTGTATGCCTAGTAACCTTAAAGATGAAGTCTTCAAAATGACATAAAAAGAATATTAGAATCTTGAAAACTTGGTAGAAAGGTTTGTTTATAATGTTAAAAGAGCAAAAATGGATAATTTGGATGAAGAAACCCTAAAATCTCTTTTACTCAGAGCCGTTAAAGATGAATGGATCAATCTCCTTAACCTAACTGGAAAACGAGATATTTCCCAACTAATTTGTAGATATTTGTGATTTATGTGTACATATCTCAAGGGGCAAATCGAGAGTTGGAAAGATTCCTAGAGACCCTCTCTTATCAAGAATAAACAAGTCTACAGCTGGGATAGTTAATAGGGAAGAAATAGGAAATCTACTTGACACATTTAAAACAGATATTTAGGGAGCCTAAGTGAAAAAATAGACACCCTTAAAATACAAAACAAGAAAATTATGAAAATGTTGCATTATCTATCTTCTGTCCCAAATGTCGGAAGAAACATGCTCTGAGAGAATTTCCCTTAGACTCAAAAACCATAGAAACCTGTGTCATATGTGCAGATAATCATGATACAAAGGAATGTCCATCTTACCAGGTCTTAAGGCTGTATTCAATGATGAAGGAATCTCAGAACCAGTAGACCCTCTCTACTTTATAGCCAAAATACCATGGAAAAACCCCCAACCAAATCAACCACAAGGATTTAGACCACAACAATTTGCCCAGTCTTCACAAAGTAATTGGAATTTAGCCTGGCAGCCTTGGGCTCTGCCACAATCACAACCTTGGAATCAAGGATGGAAAAATCCTTCTGGAGCCTATGCTCAATATCAACAATACTCGTCATCATACCTTCCACCACAATTTTTAACCCCGTCCAACCAAATTCCTCAAGCTAATCAATTTCCACAAGTCCTAGTACAGAATCAAAACCCACAAATTTCCCTACCATTTCCAAAAAAATCAAATCAACTATCCACTTAACCACTTCCAAATCCTAATAATAAGATACCACAACAACTAGTATACAACATGGAAGGTCAGAATCCTCAAACTTATGTGATAACCCCACTAGACCTAAAAAATGTCCAATTAAGGTCTAGAAGAGTATTACCAAAAAACCCTCCTATTGTCATTCAAAAAACAAAATCTGATCTTCAAAAACATAAAAATAAATCAGAAGAAGGGGAGACTTCTCTCCCTCAAAAAGAAACTAAAAAAATAGAAGAAATGCCAATAGATGATCCTATCATAGAACAACCTTCAATATCAATTAACCACCTTTCCTAGAAAGGTTGAAAATCGATGGAGTAGAGAAACAAATTATCTTGCCTGATTACAATATGATGGATGAATTGAGAAATGTTTGTATTAAGATTCCTTTATTACAAGCCATAAAAGAAATACAAATTTTTGCAAAAACAATTAAGGAATTAAGTACACAACGATCAGGGAGAAGAAGAAAATATATAAAAAGAATTCAGTTAGTCGAAAAAATTGCAGACATTATGATGGGGAAGACGATAATTCAAAAATATTTAGACCCAGGAAACCCCATTGTAAAAAATCACATCAATGGAACTGAAATACCAAACACATTGATTGACCTAGGAGCAACCATAAACATAACGAGCAAACAATTTATGGACACACCTAGGCTTCCTAACCTGCAATTAGCAGATAGATCTGTTATTAAACCAGATGGTGTGTTAGAGGATGTTTGTGTATCTTTAGATTCTTGGGAATATCCTATTGATTTCATGGTCTTAACACCCAAGAACAATTTAGGAGGACATCCATTAATTCTAGGAATGCCTTGGTTGGTTATGGCTGATGCTTTTATCGGCTGCAAGTCAGGTAATATGTTTATCTCAGATGGAAATTCTACAAATAAATCTACATTATACCTCCCTGCAAGAACAACAATAGATATAGAAACTGAAGAATGGGTAGGAGATGGAGAAGACATACAACCTATTTTTGTCAATGAACAAGTAAAAGAGGAAGACAAACTTCTAAATTTACTAGAAAATAATGAATCTTCCACACATTATGAGCGTAGTCGAAATGAATATCTCTCCTCTAAAAAAATATCATTGTTTTCCATGGAAAAATTTGTGAATTCCTCGATAGAAATCTGTAGGTTTTAACCTCGTTCAGAAATTACCTGCATACAAATTCTAAAAAACAGAAAATAAACAATGCGAGAGAATAACACATAAAACACATATACATAGAGATTTTCCCCTGGATCCCAAAACCAGGACTACCAGTTTGATTTTTCATTATGTTCCTTTCAATGTTACAATACATATTTATACATGTTGAAGCATCCAATACCATGGATTGAAAACCATCGCGTCCAAAACCATGGATCGAAAATCATCGCATCCAAAACCATGTGCGAAAATCATGCACAAAACCATAGATAGGTCTGCCCAACTTAATATAGGGTCCAAAACCAAAAGTTTCTGGGGGATTGAGGTTACCTGCACCCCTCAAACCCCCTTTGACTCCCCCCGCTATGAAATCGGCGCAACAAAGGGGAGGCTCCGCCCCCCTTCTAACCCCCCAGTTAACTACGTGGGCTAGTCGTGGAAAGAATATAACACAACCCAACATTCTCCCACTTGTTGTTTTCTTTCCACAGGGGGCCACAAGAGAGCTTAGTCATTTATCCAGCCCTTGTAACACCCATTGTTTCTCTACACCAAGAGAACTTCTCAGAGCTCACAGATTTTGTCAATGCATCTGCAATATTCTTCAAAGTGCCCACCTTTACCAGCAACACCTTTTTGTCTTCTATCATATCCCTCACAAAGTGATACTGAACATCAATTTTCTTTGTCGATGAATGATATGCAGCATTCTTTGCCAAGAAAATTGCACTTTGGTTGTCATAGTCTCTCCTTATAGCTCCTTGTACTAACCCCATACTTGAACACAATCTCTGCAACCAAACTACTTCCTTTCTTGCATGAGTGGCTGCCATGTATTCTGCCTCTATAGTTGATAGTGCCACTACAGATTTTTTTTACTCATCCAACTAATTGCACCCCCAAATAGGTTAAACACATACCCACTTGTATATCTTCTCTGATCCAAATCTCCAGCCCAATCTGCACAACAAAGCCACGAATATCCAACACTTTGTCCAATCCTGGTCTTACTTGGTAGCACAAACCATAATCACTAGTGCCACGCAAATTCTTGAAAACCCACTTCAATGTTGTCCAGTGCTCCTTCCCAGGTTTTGACATAAACCTGCTCAATACTCCCACTGCATGTGCAATGTCTTGTCTAGTACAAACCATCGCATACATCAGGCTACCGACCGCACTTGCATATGGAACACGGGACATGTCCTCATCCTCTTCTTATGTCTTGGGACACTGTTCAGTAGATAACTTTACACCTACAGGAATAGGAACCTTCACCGGTTTACTATCCTGCATATTAAACCTCTGCAATATTGTCTCGACATACTTCCTCTCGTTTAACCAGATCTTCCTCTTTTTCCGATCTCTTTTAATTTCCATGCCCAAAACATATTTTGCAGCTCCAAGATCTTTCATGAATTTGGAGGACAAATGGGTATTCAAATATTGGATAATTTCTTTGTCATTTCCAACCAACAACATATCATCCACATACAAGACCAGATAAATAACATGATCACCAATTAATTTAAAATACACATAGTGATTTTCTTTGCTTCTGGTGAAGCCAAGTCCCCGTATAAATGTATCAAATTTCTGATACCACATCCTTGGTGACTGTTTTAACCCATACAAATACTTCTTTAACTTGCATGTCAGTTCTTTCTTACCCTTCACCGCAAAGCCTTCAAGTCGCTTCATGTAGATATCCTCTTCCATATCCTCGTGAAGAAATTTTGTCTTCACATCCATCTGTTCTACCTCAAAATCAAAAGCAGCAACAACAGATAAAATTAATCTAATAGAAGTTACCTTGGCAACAGGAGAAAAATTGTCACCAAAATCAATTCCCCGCACCTGGGAATAACCTTTTACTTCCAATGGTTTCCTTCTAGCCGGCAACTCCACTAGATCCCAAGCCTCATTTTTGTGCAAATATGTCATTTCATCAACCATGGCCTATTTCCAGAGTTTTCCATCCTCTAAATCTATTGCTTCCTTCACAGTTCTAGGATCATCATCAGTAATATATAAAGCAAAATTTGAACAGAAATCAGATGGATTATACCTTTATGGTTGCATTCTTTCTCAAACTGATCTTCTCACACACAGAGTTTGTGGTTCTTCATCTTTTGATTCCTCCTCTACTATAGATTCGTATTCTTCCTCCTTTAGCTCAAACTCTATCTTCCCAGGTTCCTTTGGTTGGACTTCATGTTTAATAACATCTTTCAACTCTCTAAACACCACATCTCGTTTGTACACAACCTTCCTTGTTACTAGGTTCCAAAGCTTATAACCCTTTAAACCATCCTTATACCCAATAAAGATGCACTTTTCAGATTTGCTATCCAACTTGGTTCTTTTCTCCTTTGGAACATATACATATGCATCACATCCAAATACTCTCATATGTGAAAGAGAATGTTTCTTACCAGTCCATACCTCTTATGGAGTCTTATCTTCCAATGTTGATGAAGGTGATATGTTGACCAAGTAACATGTAGTCTCCACCACCTCTGCCTATAATTCTTGTCCTAACCCAGCACCATTGAGCATGCTTCTTGCCCTTTCCATCAATGTCTTTTTCATTCTTTCTACAACTCCATTTTTCTGAGGTGTATATGGAGTAGTCTTATACCACACTTCTTACAGAATTCTTCAAACTCCTTATTGCAAAACTCTCCACCATTATCTATCCTTAGCACCTTTATCTTCTTCTCTGTCTAGTTTTCCATCAGAGCCTTAAATTCTTTAAACCTGTCAAAGACTTTAGATTTATTCTTAAGGAAATATATCCATGTATTCCTTGAGAAGTCATCTATAAATGATACATAGTGCACAGACTTACCCAGTGATGGAACCTTCACAGGTCCAAACACATCATTGTGCACAGGTTCTAATATATGTTTTGCCCTATTACCACCAGAGGGGAAATTCACCTGACTCTGCTTCCCATATACACAATTTTCACAAAAATCAAAAACCAGAGAGCTATTACTTATACCTTCTACCATACCTTTACCATGAAGTATTCGAAGGCCCTTCTCTCCAATATGTCTATGCCTTTGATGCCACATCATGTTCTTCTCACCAGAGACCACTATATTTTCTTCTCCACTTTCAAGAACCACAGAATTGTTGCACCCTTCAACAACAGTGCTACCTTGCAACTTGTACAGGGTTCCAATCTGAACTCCTCGCATCAATACTAGTGCTCTCTGAGCCATCTTGCAGGTATCATTTTCAAACACTTTTTTTACTCCTACATCATCCAACTTGCTTACAGAAATTAGATTTCTGGCCAATGCAGGAATATGCAAAACACCCGAAAGTGTTCTAACCCTTCCACTTTGCAACTTCAACTTTACTTTTCTGCGACCAACAATTCTAGCCTTCCTATCATCCCCTAAGAAGACATCACCACCATCATATTTCTCATACTTGTAGAACCACACCCTATGGGGAGTGAAGTGAAAGGATGCACCTGAGTCAATCAACCATGCCTCATGATCTACATGTGTAATTGAAGAAGCCAAGTATACATCCCCACCTTCATCTGAGGTGGTTTTCACCTCTGTAGAAGGAGAATTATCAGATCCATTTCCATTATCAGGAGCTTTAGATTTACAATCCCTTTTGTAGTGCCATTCCTTTCCACATTTCCAGCACACCATCTTTACAGGTTTTCTTGGAGATTTAGATCTCCCTCTAGATTTAGATCTCCCACTCGATGACTTATTTTTGTTTCTGTTTTGGGATTGTCCTCGTGCAAACAAGGCATCACGATTATGGCTCTCCATATTTTTATGTCTCATCTCCTCTGTCAAAAAGGATGAGGCTATTTCATCAAACTGTGAGGCATTTGCATTGCTACCTATTGCAATAACCAGACTATCCCACGAATCTGGTAGAGAACACAACAAACTAATGCACTTATCTTCATCTAAAATTTTAATATCAATAGATGATAACTAACTTACCATAGTATTAAATGTGTTTAGATGCTTTGTCACCGAGTCTCCATCTTTCATCCTCAGGTTATACAGCTTTTTCCACAGGGACAGTTTATTCACCAGAGACTTAGATTGGTACAAAGTCCCTAACTTGTCCCACAAATCCTTCGTCATAGCTTCCCCTGATACATTCAAAAATATTGAATCTAAGACACACAATCATATTGTGCTCTTTCCCTTCCGATCCAACTTCTTCCATTCTTCATCGGACACTCCCATTGGTTTAGTACCTAGATCTACCGTAATCCATTGATCTTTATCCACCAACAAATCCTCCATCTTGAGTTTCCGTAACTCAAAACTCAGACCATTAAATTTCTTGATCTCTATCTTTCCACTGCTCGCCAACTTCTTTCACCACCAAAATCGATCCAGTAGATCTCCCACTGAGCAAGGTCTACCACAGGCCCTAGTGAAACCCCTCAGCAACAAAGGCGTCCCCTTGAAGCCAAAACAACTCTGATACAAAATGTAAGTTTTAACCCCATGCAGAAATTACCTACATACGAATTCTAAAACACAGAAAATAAACAATGCGAGAGCATAACACATAAAACAAATATACACAGAGATTTTCCCCTGGATCCCAAAACCAGGATTACTAGCTTGATTTTTCATTATGTTCCTTTCAATGTTACAATACATATTTATACATGTCGAAGCATCTAATTCCATGGACCGAAAACCATCACGTCTAAAACCATGGACCAAAAATCATTGCATCCAAAACCATGTGTGAAAATCATGCACAAAACCATAAGTAGGTCTACCCAACCTAATATAGGGTCCAAAACCAAAATTTTCTGGGGCACTACCCTGGACCCCATAGAGTGGGGTTACCTACACCCCTCAAACTCCCTATGACTCCCCCTGCTACGCAATCGGTGCAACGAAGGGAAGGCTTTGCCCCCATTCTAACCCCCTGGTTAACTACGTGGGCTAGTCGTGGAAAGAATATAACACAACCTAACAAAAGTTTTCCAAGAAAAACCTTGAATGTCAATGGAAACTTGAAAGACATGCAAAAGAAGCAATTCATAGAAATTTTACAGAAACATTCTTCTACTTTTGCATGGGAATACATTGACATGAGAGGGATTGATCCTAAAACTTGCATACATCATATCTACATTGAACAAAATGCAAGACCAGTTCGACAACCTCAGTGAAGAATGAACCCAAATCTAAAAGAAATTGTTAAGGAAGAATTGGAGAAATTATTAAATGTAAATTTCATATATCCAATATCTGACAATTAGTCGGTTTCACCCCTAGTAATCATCCCTAAAAAGAATGGAAAATGGAGAGTATGCATTGATTACAGGGAGTTGAATAAAGCAACATTAAAAGACCACTTTCCATTACCTTTCATAGACCAGGTCTTAGATACTTTAGTAGGGAAAATTTATTTTTCCTTCTTGGATGGGCTCAGTGGATACAACCAGATTCTGGTGGCCCCTGAAGATCAGGATAAAACCACATTCACTTTTCCATGGGGAACTTATGCTTACCGGGTACTTCCCTTTGGGTTATGTAATGCTCCAACAACATTCCAAAGGGCAATCCTTGGCATTTTCTCTCACCTTATCCATGATTGTGTGGAAGTGTACATGGATTATTTCACAGTCTATGGGGATTATTTCAATGAAGCACTAGAAAACCTAGAGAATGTCTTAATAAGATGTCAAGAAACAAACCTCTCATTAAGCCATGAAAAATGTTTCATGATGTTTAACAAGGGAATTATTTTAGGTCACCATATTTCAGGAGATGGAATTAAGGTAGACTCATCTAAGGTGGAATTCATTTCCAAGTTATCAGTGCCAAGTTTTCAAAACGATGTTAGAAGTTTTCTCGGTTTTACTGGATACTATAGAAGATTTATATAAAACTTCACAAAAATTGCATCCCCACTCTTTAAATTATTCACCAAAAACTGTGAATTCAGTTGGGATTCTGAATGTCAAGTTGCCTTTGAAACATTGAAAAAGAGAATTTCTGAAGCACCCATCTTAAGAGGACCTAACTGGAAATTTCCTTTCCATATCTCAACATATGCTTCAGATTCAGCCTTAGGAGCTATGTTAGGACAAAAAGATCTCACTCCTTATGCCATTTATGAAACTAGTAAAAATTTAACCCCTGTAGAGTTAAATTATACTGTAATCGAGAAGGAGTTCTTATTTGCATGCCATTAATAAATTTAGACATTATATAAGTGGATATGAAACCATTGTCCACACAGACCATTCTGCCATTAGATACCTAAAGTGAGTCACTGCTAGAAGAATAACTAGATGGCTCCTACTTTTACAAGAATTCAACATAACCATTTTAGATAGGCTAGGAAAACAGAACACAATTGTCGATTTTCTATCTAGAATACAAAATTAAAACAATGATCAACCCATAGAAGATAAATTTCTTGATGAATATCTTTTTGCAGTATCTACTAAATCACCTTAGAGTGCAGATATTGCTAACTATTTGGCCACAGGAAAAATTCCATTTCATTTATCTCCTAGAGAAAAAGAAAAATAGTCCACAATAGCACATCCTACCCATGGATAAATGAGGAATTATATAAGACAGGACCAGACCTCATCATCAGAAGATGTGTTCTAGAGGACAAAATACCAAAGATACTAAAATCTTGTCACGATGAGCCATGTGGAGGAAATTATTATGACAAGAGAACTGCTTACAAAATCTTGCTTTTAGGATATTATTGGCCTTCCATTTTCAAGGACACCAAGGAATATGTTAAAAGATATGACAGTTTTCAGAGAATGGGCAAACCTACTCTTTCAAATGAGATGCCACTGCAACCATAGGTACTTATCGAATCATTTGAAAAATGGGCACTGGATTTTGTTGGACCAATCATCCCACCTTCAAAGCAAAAGAAGTATATTTTGGTATGTACTGATTATGTCACTAAATGGGTAGAAGCTAAAGCACTTCCTTTTGCTACTGAAAACTTTGTAGTTTCATTTCTTTTTTAGGATATTTTTACTCATTTTGGTGTCACAAGAGAAATTTTAATAGATCAAGGGACACTGTTCACATCCAGACTAGTGCAAAATCTTGTGGACCAATACAAGATAAAACATCTGAAGTCAACTCCATATCATCCACAAGCCAATGGGAAAGTTGAGTCCACAAATAAGGTGATTGAGGCTATCCTTACAAATATTGTAAATCTACACAGAAAAGACTGGGTGGAAAAGCTTACATAAGCCTTATGGGCCTATAGCACTACATGGAGGAATACTACAGGACATATTGCCTATGAACTTGTTTATGAGAAGAAATTCTTACTTCCAATAGAGTTCCAGATCCAGACCTATAAGACAAAAATCCAGTTAGATCTTGACTTGTCAGAAGCCCAAAAGCAAAGGATGACACACTTAAATGAGCTCGATGAAATCAGACAAGAGGCCTTCCAGAGGACCAGCTTAGTGCAACAACAGAGGTCAAGATGGCATGATAAGTACATTAAATAAAGGAATTTTCATCCAGGAGATTGGGCATTGCTCTTTGATTCAAAATTCAAAAAATTTCAAGGGAAATTCCAAACCCATTAGTTTGGACCTTATGAGGTTGAGAATGTCTTTGACAATGGTGCAGTTAGAATTAGGACTATTGACGAAGAAAGAACTCCTCTATTAGTAAATGGACATCGACTCAAGCTTTACCAGAAACCATTAACAAGAAAGGAATTTGTTAAAATATTTCAGGATAATTCAGAACTAAAGATGATCAAGAAGAATTCTTCTTCTTTTCCACCTTAGAAATTTTCATTCGGTTTGTTCTTCAAATAAATAAAAAAATGAAAAAAAAGTAAATAAAATAAATATATAATAATAATAATATTATATATATATATATATATATATATATATATATATATATATATATATATATATATATAATATATATTGTATAAACATGAAAACCAACATGTTGTTGGCATGTTTATACAAAAAATTTAAAGTGAAAACCAATTTGTTGGCACTTCAAATTTTCTTCTCAAAAAAAAAAACAATAAAGTTCATCTACTAAAAGCTTTCTTTCTCTTAAGCTGCAGAAACAACAACTTTCCGCAGCTTGGACAAGTTTCTGTAGCTAAACAAATTTCTTTAGCCTAATAATTTTGGAATCTACAAGGATGCTTGGTGATCTAGATTAAAGGACAGTTAACAACAAGGCACCTACAAGAGATGAAAGGACAACAAATAAGGTTAGCAACATAAAATTAAAGGTACGTGCTACTTTAATTTAACAATAGGGAAGGTTATATAGCATGTATGAGTAAGAAGATATAGTACTAAAGTGAAATCATTATAACCTAAGGGTAATGGCTGCTTAACGAAATATCATATGCCACCACTCTAAAAGTCATGTCACGACCTTGTGCCAAATCTACCAAA
Source organism: Pinus taeda (assembly GCA_000404065.3). Taxonomy (NCBI): domain Eukaryota; kingdom Viridiplantae; phylum Streptophyta; class Pinopsida; order Pinales; family Pinaceae; genus Pinus; species Pinus taeda. The sequence goes on from APFE031029050.1 coordinate 32,362, forward strand.
TTAATTACCAAATCATAAGTTTGAATGCACCTAATGGTCGAATTCATTCCCATAATCTTTTTGATAACCCATATGTTCTTCCTTATTCCTACACTCCTCTGATCTTTCAAAGCCACTCCATATTTCCACCAGCTAGAAAACCTCACCAGTCTCATTTTCCTATCAAGGTAGCCAATCTTTGAGGAAAGCATCCTTCGGCATGGGGGTAATTGTTTGAACCGAGCCAGCAGGGAAGCAGTTCCTAGAGGGGTACCCACAAACTAGGGAGTTGTTTCAAAGAAAACAATGGTTGTAGTTCATTGAGAAATTTAACAGCTTCCACAAGGAGGTAACCAAGACATTTTCACACTCATTCGATGTAATGGAGGCCGAAATTGGGGACATAAAACTCATAGTAACAGAGTCTATGATTGCTGAGGCCACTGAGATAGAAAGACATGGAGAAAAATGGTTTAAAAATAGAGGGATTGACAGTGAGGATTGGAAGGTTTCCTCAAGAATCTGAACATGGACACAATGGTCTAAAAAAAAGGTATTTCAAGCTCTACTCTTAAAAACAAATGGAGAAAATTATTACTTGTGCTTCAGAAGTTTATCACTTGTGAGAGTAGGTTTGGGAAAATGTATTTTTATCATGTTATAATGATGATGCACTTCCTTGAGGATCATCAGATAAACCTCCACTATTTTCTCTTGAATAGCCTCAAGAAAATGGCTATAAATGTTCAAAAGAAAATTCAATGCATAGAAAACACCATGTGTCATCATGGTCTGGTAAAAATATTGGTCGAATTTCACCTTCGAAGTATAGGGGATGACTGGGAGAGTTTCCTAATAAGGAACCATTTTGAGGAAAAATCCCCAAAAAAACAAAGTAGTAGCAGGGCCCTCAGAGGGAGAAAGAGAACCATAGAAATGATAAAGGAACAGGCACCTCAAACTCAAACAGAGGTAACAGTAGAAGACCTACCTATAGTAAACATTTTGCAGAGAATGAAGAGGGGAAACCCTAGAAGAAAGAAAGCCAGCCCAAGTAAAGAAGAATTCTCACAAACCAAAACCTTTCCTCTAGAGGAAAAATCAGAGAATAAGAGGAGGAAAGTGCAGAAAACACAAACCCTAGGGTTGAGAAGGAGCACGAAGTTGATCATGATTCCACAAAAAACCTCAAAAACTACAAAATACATTAACCTTGAGGAAAATGTGCCAAATGAAGAGGAGCCAACAGAGAACACTCCAATAGAGATTGAGCTAATAGAGGACGAGCCAATAGAGAATAAGCCAATTGAAAGCCCTGAGAATTCGCCAAAAGGGTCACCAAGATCATCACCACAGCCTTACAGCCCACCTCTAGGAAGCCCGATACATAGTCCGGGAATTGACCCCGCAAAGTAAGAAATATACGACTACATAGAGTCACTGGAAAGGAAGGTGACAACAACAAAGGAAACAACACAGAGCCTTAGAGAAGGAAGCAACCAGGTGAATGAACAATCGGCCTCAAACATCTTGAAGCAAGAAATCTTTGAACTAGAAACATTGAATCGGTATCTTAAAAATCAAAATCAAGCCGTGAACACACAAAGTGAGATACATATTGCCAACAGTGACAATTTGAGCCTACATCTAAGCTTGTGGTATAAGAAAAACATGAAGCTAAAGAAAGAGAACAGAATTACGCAAAGAGAGATAAGCAGTTTAAAGTAAGAAACTATAGGGTAGCGAAATTTGAAGATAAATTTAGGTAAAAAAAATTATAATATTATTAATAAATTTCACATTTAATATATATATATATATATATATATATATTTTCATAAGTTTTTATGTAAATTTTTTAATATAATATATATAAGATATTTTCCGATCTACTAAGTGTTTAAAAGGATCAAATCTCTTTTCACTCTAAAATCCCTCTGGAATTTTATTGGGTCTTGTCTTGAGTTAATATGGATGGAGGCTCATTTAATTATTAATTCAATTAATTATTATTATAATTATTGATTTTTTTATGTAAATTGATGGATTCAAAATGTTTAGAGGGCATTACAATATCTCTACTATATTGGGCTCGAGAAGTTATATGTTATTGAGACTTATTTGTCTCTCTTTTCTAACATTTTTATCTATGTGTAAAGCTTTTTATGTGATTATTTGAATTTTTGACAAAAGAGTAACCCCTATAATTTTGAGTAGAAATTTATATGTTCCATATGTACAAAACCTTTCAAAATCCCATCCTTATAAATTCACCAGCCCCCAACTCTCTAACCCACCAAACATTTTGAACTTAATCATTGTATTGTATACAGTGAGCTCTTCTAATCTAGACTCTTTTTCTAGGCAATTTCCTAAATTTATCCATTGTGTTACTTGAATACCAACACCTCATGCAAGTCAAATTGTTAAAATTGGTGTAGCATGCAAATTTTAGCATTTTATTGTAAAAGAAACACATTACACACTGCCAAACTTGCATCGAAAGATTAATTTTCCCTTTGAGTTCTTGAATATTGATTGCAATATTCTAGAGGAGATTACAGTTTTGTCATCAAATTTTATATATTTGTACATACTCAAGATGAAAACAAGCTATGTCCAAAGGTGTTGTGAACTTTGTTTATGAGCATTGTTTTCACTAGAAAGATCATTTTTTGGGCACATGAACAAACAAAACAAATAACACAAAAATAATGGTGACTATATTTTTTTCCAATCCAATTAACTCGAAACTTAAAATCCCAGGCTCTCTACATAATCACCTTTAAATATATATCCCTTCAACAAAATGCTTATTGTTTTAATAAAAAATGGATAAATTAAAAAAAATATGTTGAACTTTATAAAAAACAATGTGTCTCTCTCTCTTTTTGATGAAAGGAGATTTTGGGGTATAACCAATTTCCCCTTTCATTTACAAATTTTGATCCTTATGCCTGTGGGTTATGGCCCACAAACCTATCGAAAGCATTTATTAGGCCTTAGCCTTTAAAAACCATCGACCACACATTTATCGAGATACACAGGATACACGGAAAACCCCGCTTGAACCCTTGGGCCAAACTTCAAATATTATAAGCCTACATCTATAAATATTGTTGGGTCCATGCTCATCCTTCGCTTTTTGGCTACACTTACTCCTCTGAACGCCAATCTCCAATTGGCGCTATATTAGCCTATCGACGATATCGCTTATCGACCATCGGCGCATCGCATGTTGGCCATCGCTATTCCATTGTTTCTTGTCGTTAACCTTTGTGATATGTGATTAGTGATCAAATTGTGACTGTCGGTCCTAGCTCTCGATCCGATGGTTGACATTTCATCGCATAATCGCAATCGCACTGTTTCAAGGACTAGTTCCGATAATATCATAAACTTTCCTCTGATGTGATATGAATGAATTACTTCACGGTGATTCCATCTGGGTCGTTTATCTTCCAGATCTAACAGTTCTTGTACATCAATTCTTCATTTCCTCTTAGACTTAGTTTCGCTTTTTATTGATGGATTTTACGTTAAAATCATGGTTCTCTGTCATACTCTGTCTTCACATAAGACACTAATATATAACAATAATTCGTTAATCAGTGGATCGCCATTGATCCTTAAGTGATCGATGGTCGATCAAACCCGCAACACGTAACATTCAGACTATTTATGAAATATACGTAGCACATCAATTCAACACTATACACACTTTCGTTATACACAATATGATTACAAGCTAAGGCATTTCAGCCTTAGAATGATTTGTCTCTCGATTACATTCTACTCACTCAGGTTTACATAAATCTCTATCTATCACTCTGTATATCACTCTCCTCTCGCAAGTTTATCATATATAAAGAAACATTAAATCAGATCACTATAAAGATCCGATCAAATCCTCACAAATCACTCAACTACCGTGAATTCTCTCTACATGAATATATATATATGGCAAATTACATTTAATTAAGTCTTTCGAGAGACTTAATCCATTCCATCATTTACTCTGTTTTAAATAGATTTCTCCCCTGTTCAGCTCCAATGGTCCGTGTCCTCTCGTTCTTCACTTTGGATTCCTCTTTTGATTAAGGGTGGTCAGATGCTCCTGCATCAAACTCCCGAGGCACAAAAATTTATGACCTCCTGGTCATATGCTTCTCCTTATCTTTAGCAATTCTACTTACATCCCTGTGGAATTACCTTTATGATCGTCTTTGAGCTGCAACCAACCTTTGCAGTAACAGTCTTCCTCTGCTACATGATACCTCACCAAGCTTTCTCCTGAGCTTAGTCTTTTGGCATCCTTTTGGTACTCTCCTCTGGAACCAATTGAGCACACCTTGCTCTAGTTAGCTGCAAGCCTTCTCACCTTCCGATGTCGCTATATGCACGATAGTAAGATCATAATTCTCCAGCTTTATCAATTGTACCTCTTTTCCCTTCTTCCTTCTCGCAGGAAATCTTTTCCTGCTCTGATACCACTTGATGAAAGGAGATTTTGGGGTATAGCCAAATTCCCCTTTCATTTATATTTTCAATCCTAAGGCCTGTGGGTTATGGCCCACAAACCTATCAAAAGCGTTAAATAGCACTTTGGCCTTAAAACACCCAGCCAACACATAAAATCGGGACCACTCACTTTATCGAAATAACACGGGAATACACCGGGAAACACATGGAAAACCCTGCTTGAAACCTTGGGTCAGACTTCAAATATTATAAGCCCGCATCTATAAATATCATCGAGTCTGCACTTATCCTTCATTTTTTGGCTGCGCTTACTCCTCTGAACTTCGATCTCTGATCAGCGATATCTCTTATTGGCCATCGGCACATCACATGTCGGTCATCGCTATTACACTATTCCTTGTCCTTAACCTTTGTGATATGCGATTAGCGATCAAATCATGACCGTCGATCATGGCTCTCGATTCGACGGTTGACATTTCATCGCATAAACACAATCACACTGTTTCAAGGACCAGTTCCAATAATATCATAAACTTTCCTCTGATGCAATATGAATGAATTACTTCACAGTGATTCCATCCGGGTCGTTGATCTTCCAGATCTAATGGTTCCTGTGCATCAATTCTTCATTTCCTCTTGGACTTAGTTTCACTTGTTATTGATGGATTTTACTTTAAAATCACGGTTCTCTACCATACTCTGTCTTCACACAAGACACTAATATATAACAATATTTCATTAATCAGTGGATCGCCATTCATCCATAAGTGATCGATGGTCGATCAAACCTACAACACGTAACATTCAGACTATTTATGAAATATACGCAGCACATCAATTCAACACAAAGCACACTTTCATTATACACAGTATGATTACAAGCTAAGGCATTTCAGCCTTAGAACGAGTTCTCTCTTGATTACATTCTGCTCACTTGAGTTTACATAAATCTCTATCTATCACTCTATATATCACTCTCCTCTCGCAGGTTTATCATATATAAAGAAACATTAGATCGGATCACTATAAGGATCCAATCAAATCCTCACAAATCACTCAACTACCCTGAATTCTCTCTACATGAATATATATATGGAAAATTACATTTAATCAAGTCTTCGAGAGACTTAATCCATTCCATCATTTACTCTATTTTAAACAGATTTGTCCCTTGTTCAGCTCTGATGGTCCATGTCCTCTCGTTCTGTGCTTTGGATTCCTCTTTTGATTAAGGGGGGTGAGATGCTCCTGCATCACTTTTGTTGTTGTAACTAGGGTTTAAAAAATGTTCATGCGTTGTTGTCGATCCAAAATTGAAATTCGCATTCTCATCTTTCATTGGGTTGATAATCCCTTATAGTTTTTAGCATTAACCCCTTGTTTATTATTGTGTTGGGTTTATATCGATTTTTTTTTCGGTTTTTTAGTCCAAAAGTTTAACAATATTCCTAAGGGTTGATAATTAGCAACCACATTTATTAAAGTGGTTGCTTAGAAACCCAAACGATTAATAGCAAAAACCAAAAAGATTATACATTACATTAATAAACATTATTATAGATCAATATTACAATATTACATTACAATATTGTATAATGTTGTTCATATAAGTGTGTATTTATAAATGTGGTTGATATATGTCTATCTATCTTTATCAATCACTTTTATTAATGTGGTTATGCTAGTTACAAATGCGAGTAGAAAACGGGATTCCAGTGAAAAAAATTAAAAATTCCTAGATTTTTATCATTTTTTTCCCTTACGAGGTACGAAACGATACACCAAAGAATTTCGTTGAACGATACCTTGAATCAAATTTATCTTGATGACTCCTAAGGACTTTTTGGATCAATGTCGATTGTCTCCCCTTCTTGGTGACTAATCAGTGGCGTGTGGAGTTTGATGTAAAGTAAAGCTTTGACAGGTCTGTGATCGGAGCTCTTTATTGAATCAATACAATCGTAGTCCTCCACGTGGACTTTGGTATTGTTCCAAGGATTTATTTTGTACAGAATCCCATCAGTCCAGGATGGGACTCTCTTCTGCTTGCCATCAAACAGCACAGGATTTAGTATCTATCTATACAAATCAGGCAGCAACTGTAATGATAATCTGCATGCAGTCAAATATATATAATAGAGAAAGAGAAAGTTCCTTGGCACTTGTGTCGTAATCGTCCATGCCAATGTCATATTTGTAAGTTGGTCAAAATGACAGTTGCCTTTCGCAGAAGCCATGAAAATTTTCACCCCTTCCTGCTTCTCTAGACAGTTGATCGCTACCCCTCAGGAGCTGCACCAATGTAGTCATGATAACAAATCGTAAGGTTTCAATTCAAACATATATCTATCCTAGTCATCAATTTGTATCGATAACGACGATGTATAGAGTTAAATCTATACTTATTAAAATCACCTGTAAATACGAATGCTAAACACGAATTAAGTCACCCTTGATAAATGGTACGAGGGCTTAATTTTATTCCAGATATGAAGAGCTGCAATGATTGCATGACAGCATGAGAACCAACCAAACTGCGCTGATGCACAAACAAAATTCAGAGCTGGGTTTCACTTGATTTCCTTGTTTTCCATAAGAGAGTGGTGGATTATTTTCCCTTGGGTAGAGGTGCTCTAGGAGCCAAATTAATCGAATTCTTGACATGAAAATGAAAAGGCATGAAAAGGCACGGTCCCCGCGGTCAAGGAAAAGATGTCCCTATACCCTTCCACAACTTTATCAACTTTATTTTGTTGCATGGAGGAACCATTTTTGGGGGCCATGGATGTGTCCAAGATATTCCCCTTATTTTGAGAGTGAATCAGAAAGAAAACAAAATTCTTAATATGGGAGATGATCTTACTGCATTGCGTAGCAGAAATTAGAGAAATGGTGGTAGGAGCAGCTATCTATGGTATATTGTATTTGTTTCTGCCCAAGGTAATAATAATAGGTTGAGGTCTAGATTCATACACAAAATGACGCTTCCAAAAGTATAATTGACCTAATAAAACATCACAAATTTCAAGAGGAGAAACATCATGCAATACCTCATTTATGAAGGGATTGATGTTGTAAGGGAGGCGACATTGCTAGCAAACACACAGATTGCATCCTTGGTGGAGCCAACCGATGGAGTATGGTTGTAGGTCTGGTGTGGTCGGTAGGTCCAACTGCTTAATGACCTTTGCTGAGATGAGGTTCTTTTGGCTCCCACTATCGAAAATGAACTGCAACGTAGAATCGTTCCCCACATTAGTGAGTGGAAGAGACGCTCCCCTCCTCTAGATCTCTAGGCTCCATCTTTTGAACCTTAGTGGTGGAAATGATGGTGCTAGGTTCTGCATCAATAATTTTCTTCCCCTTGTCGATTTCTAGTTCAGAGTCAAAACATGCATCTGATTCTGGAGCTTTTATCTCAGCCACCAGTGACTGCTTGGCATTACACTCATTTGTCTTTTGGGTGGGGCTCTTATGGCACTCACAACACTTTCTTGTGTTCTCCTTTGTATTTGTGGTGTTATTATTCGCTTTTATCTTCGATGGGTTGTCCTGGGTCACTCCTTGGATTTACCCTTTATTCTTCCGTTTGGGGATGCCTTTTACCTACTTCAAGTTCACAAATCCAAATCATCACTTCTTCTATTTAAAATTCTACTCAATCTTGACAACATATTAATACCTTGCACCAAGCGAGGAGATGTCTAGGAACTCCATTTCTACTTGGATGTATTTGTGTAAACAACCACGATACTTCAGTGCCAGATTTCACTTAGAATACTTGATACCTAATTTTGTACGTAGGATATGAAAAATATTCGTGAACTCTGGCACGTCTTGGTCTCTCTCCTGTCATAGTGTGGTCCATTTTATGTACTTATCTTCATAGCTCCCGACAGGGTAATATTGTTCCTGCACAACATCTCGGAAAGAATTCCAAAACTGTTTGGCTAAGAGTAGTGAGGTTTCCTCCTCGTCCCTCTACTCACAGTAAGTTTCCCATCAGTCCTTGACATGGGAGACATCTTTGAGGAGTGAAAAAGTAATATTTTCCTTATTGGAAAAATTATGGATCAAAAAATATCCTTCCAGCAAATCTAACCATCTATCTAGAGCATCTGCATCTATCTAACCCTCAAATATAGGAATGTCAAAGTTAACTTGTACCTTAAATGGGGTGGTGCCTCCAAAGTGACTGCTGGATGAATATGCCTCGCCCACTGATACCCACCAAAGGATATGGGAAAAATTATTCATCGTCTCATTCCTTTGTCACTCAAGGGCTTCTTCGAGCAACAATTTGAAAGAATCTCTTGCTCGCTCTTTTTCTTGTCTTCTGCCATGGGAGGTCGTCGGGGTTGATGAGGCTAGTCTTGTAAGGGTTCAACTAGTTCAAGTACCAACTCCTTATACCCCGACCTCGTTGGGTACATGCAAAAAAAAAAAAAGGAAGACCACTCTTATATTATTGATCCAGATTTTTGAAGGAATGAAATGAAATATAGATTTAGACAAAAGCGCAGAGATACAACAAAGCATAACTTCAATTAATAAATAACAGTTGTTGAAAACCATTTACATGCAGAAAGGCAAAAAATAGCTCGGTCGATGGTAGCTTATCTCTGAGAAGAGATTTGATGGCTACATGCCCTCTAAATTGAGTTACAATGAGGCTTTCATCATGAGGAAACAATGGAAAACCATAAACACCCTAAAACCTAACCCTAGGAGATGAAGCACCAAAAGCTTATGGGCCTCGCTAGGGTTAGTTGGAATGTCAACTTCTCGAGGTCATAAATTTGGCATACAATCTCCATTTGGCACACATGGAGGTTGTTAGAAAGATATATCCAACAAATTTCAACTACAAACATGTGTGTTTAACACAAGCCTTGAGTTTTCCCGTTTCGCCAAAAAACATCGTTTAGGGCCTCAAAAAGGCTCCAGAAGTTCAAGACCTAAAAAACTACAAAAAATAGAAAAGTGTCGAAATAAGAAACTATGCTAAAAATTAGGAAACTAAAACAATGTTCGAGGTCCAAGTGGAATAGGCGAGTGGCCACCAATATCCCCTTGGATCAATTGAGACCATGTTTATTATGAAAGGGTATTTTTGATTGCATTTCAAATAGATAATTGTTCTAATATTTATCAATATAGTTACACCAATAAGAGAATTCCAAATTGCACATAAAAATGCATGGGGTTGAGTATGCATGTGACATTGTTAATGCATATTTAACTTGTTTGTATGACATATGGATTAATTAATATATTTTTAGATTTAATGATAGTGCGCTAAATACCCTCCACAGAAATGATACGCTATAAATTTTTCATAATCAAAACCTGTCCGAAGGAAAAAAAAAATACCCCCTCCACAGAAATGATACGCTATAAAATTTTCATAATCAAAACCTGTCCGAAGAAAAAAAAAACCAACCCCACTCACTTTCAGATTTTGGCCTGGAGATAAAATCCCATCTAGCAAGATGATATTTTGACCGACCCCGCCGTGACCACATAAAATTACTCATGATGGCCCCCAATACGCCTGATTTTGCAAATTTAATAAGGGAAAACGAGAAGACTGAAATCCCCTCTAATACAGATTTGACAACGTTCCGTCGTCCTCTAATGTTCAGCCACCTATTACACTAGTGCCTGATACGAGCCTCCAACTTTCTAATAATCTAGGACAGCGTCTTTTGTAATAACAATTAGGCTTAGTGTGAATCCCAAATAAGGAAGACCCTCCTCCAAAGGAGCGACTGAAAAAGTTAACCGAGAAATAATTTCATCTATCAATTCTTTAGAAACATTTATATGAAAAAATGATAATTTCTTTGGACTAACCAGCGTGCTAGAGGGAGCAAAACAGTTTTAAAGGAGAATCATATCACAACCATTCTCTCAAGGTCCCACTGATTATTGTGACTACATCGCATACATTTTTAACGTGTGCGACCGACTGTATTCTAAATGCTGGCAGCCTTACTGTTCTCAAACGGACCCGATAGTCAAAATGCAAATTTAATACATAAAAGACTTTATAAGCAACGCGTAAACTTATAAATGGAAAAGTCTCTCTGCACGCCACGTAACTTGCAAAAAGTTTGCAAAAAGGCAATTCTGCCATACATCTTAATCACGTCACTGCACTACCAACTACACTAGATTATCCACTCCCGTTAGAATTGCAAGTTATAACGCAAATGAAAGGCGTTTTATCTCAAAAGTCAAGATTTTCCGTTGTTCCCAATCGGCAATGTGTCATCATCGTACTCTTCTCCACCAACTTCCAAATAAGGGATTCATCCAATTGTTTCTCTCACGTGCCGTAGGGCTCCCAGAAACCGAAGCCTACAGGGAACCTCCCCTCCCGTTTTATATAAATTTCATGTGCCCATTCGAGCCAGGATAATTGTTGTAGAATTCGCTGTGTTGGAAGGGTCGTCCGAGGCACTCGAATAGAGCATAAATGTTGAGTAACAGTTTTATGTTTAGCAGAAATCCAAACATTAACGACGAGAGAATCTTTACCAGAGAGGAGGCCGAGATCAGGAATCGGAATATTCGGAAGTTGCAGGTTCTCCCGACGGATAATTGCAACAATATATGCTTAACAAGGAGTTGCAGGTTATCAATATCAGACAGTGTATTAACTATCTCCGATTCCATGGCTTGCGATGGTATACGTAGGGGGAATGCGTGGGGCGAAAAGGAGCCATCCCGCTCTTGCGCAAGCGTTTGTAAATGGACACAACAGAAGTCAATGTGTAATGCAACATGGGATCTCAGCCTCTACGTAGTTACCTGGAATATGAATGGCAAGGTATGTAAAATGTAACTCTATTCTTTCCCATTAGTTGAATAACACATTTTTTACTAGAATAACTAGTGTAGGTATAAGGAGTTCCTAATAATTCACAAAATCTACCTGCAAGATAATAATTCACAAAATCTATCTGCAATATATATGGGAAGTGTGTAAACGGTATATAGCATTATTTATTTACACGTATTTGTTTTTGGATCCAGAGGTTTATTTTACCATCTATGTATATTTAATAAAATAATTAAAAAAAAAATAAAAACAATCGAGAGTGGCACGAATTAAAAGAAAAAGGAAAAATAAATAATGTAGATAAAAAAATATATACAATTTAATATAAGAATAGAAAATTTTACTTTATTTATGAATTTTTAAAAAGAAAAACTATATATAATAGGGATATATTATACATATATATTTTCAATCAAAATTATAATATTTAAAAATTTTAATTTTTTTATCAACCATGTAAAAAACATTTAATATTAATATTAATATCAATTTTAATCTATCTTAACCCAACAGAAAATGTATAAGTTTCCCAGTCATCAAATATTTTGAAATTCAAATAAGTTCAAACGCGTTTTACTATAAAATAAGATTCCATCCCTCTCCAAAATTAAGATGATTTAAACTAATATGAATAAATTAGAGTAATTACTTTGAAATAATATAACTAATATCTATATATATATATAATTGCAAATTATATAATATATATAATCGTTGTTCTGTATAAGTACACATCTTGTAGAATCTCATTTTGTTCTAGATTTCCTGCAAATCATGGAGATTAGGGTGTTAAAACCTTGTCCATATTTTAATTATTACAAATTCAGGTTGCCTGCAATGACCTGGTCACACTTATGGGAAAAAACAGACCAGAAAGCTTCGATCTCTACATTGTAGGATTGCAAGAAACCCCCCATGGCGACATGGCTTCTGTTTTTCAGAAAGCTCTGGCTCACAGTCACAGGTATGGTTGCAAACCTTGAACTCAAATATGATATGAATCCTAGTGTTACATCCATGAAGCCCTGCTCTGAATTTTGCTTGTGGATCACCGCAGTTTGGTTGGTTCTGCTGTCATGCAATCGTTGCAGCTCTTCATCTTCGGAAGAAAAGCCTTCGTACCATTTATCACAGGTGACTTCATTCGTATTTACCATTCCCTCCACTTTATGGTGTTACCTGAACAATCAATCATGAAGGTAATCAACGAAATAATAAATAGTTGTGCTGTGATTGTGGGTACCTGCAGACGTGAGGTTGGACAAAATTGGAGGAGGCGGCTTAGGCAGCATCATAGGACGACAGAAAGGAGCTGTAGCCATTGCATTCAAATTCCTACACACCTGTTTCTTGTTCATCTCCTGCCATCTTGCTCGTAATCACTACTTTCTTGGTTCATCTCCTGCCATATTCAATCCATGTTATGCCATGGATACATGATATAAAATAAGAATAGCTCCAATATAACAATTGGTTATTTCGTTTGATCTTGTCACTGCAGCTCATGAAAGTAATGTAGTGGAGCGCAATTATCAATACCATCGCATTTGCCGAGCAATTTTTTCGAACCCAAGCAAAAAAATGCAATCATCATGCTTGAAGAGTCCAAGCAAACTCGTAAAATTGTGGAGGCGAAGAAGAAAGAGGACGGTAAGTTCAACCTGTATCGAGAAATTCGACATTGTAGTGTGGCTCGGTGATCTAAACTACAGAATCGAAGGAAACAGAAAGTCGGTGGGATTTCTCATCAATCAAAATCTACAAAAGGTGATCAACTATATCGCAGACTGCATTGTAGAGAACAAAGTCCTCTCTTCCTTTTAAAACTTCAACCGTAACAAGTTCTCTTTGATTAGATTTTCAATTTTCATTAAAATTATATTTAATAATTTACAAACAAAAATATATTATTAAGAAAAAGCTCAAACTTGGTATAATTAAATTTCTCTAAAGATTTATTGATCATCATAGATCTATCTGTATGTTCAATCATGAGCATAGAGGAATCAAAATTTTTCAATACAAACTTTTTTAGAGTGCAAAATACAATGTGTTTATTTTTATTGTTTAAATTTTATTTTTGAAATTGTTAATAGAATATATAAATGACCAAATGATAAATTTTACCATAAAAACATTTTATATCCAATAAATTAGTTAACACCATCTTCAAAAGTTAAATCTTTGTTAAAAATTTTTGAACATTTATAAATAAACCATTCATTCGCGACATTTTACTTTAATTACTTACAATATATATTCTTTTTAATTATAAACAATAATTTTCTATTTACAAGATAATTTTTTTTTTTATTTTTATTAAAGAGTTGACACATGCGGAAATGTAAACATAAAAATTATAAACCTTCAAATTAAAAAAAACCTTATATATAATACCTTAACTTATAATAATAATTATAAATTATAACTTAATTTTATATAGATTATAGATTGGAGTATTTAATTGTTACCATTATTTTTTTTATAGGTTAATGATAGATTTTAGAAAATTTCAAGGACATAAGCAAATTGGACGAGTTGGCTTCGCTTATCTCTATGAAAAAAAGTTAAATATCTTTAACGTTATAATGAGATGAAATTCTAATTCTAATTATTATGTAATAAAGTCAATTATCTAACTTTATATTTATTAAATATTTTAAATGTACAATTAACCTAAAAGATACAATTAAGACCAAGCGTGTATATATCATTTAAAAAAGAAAAATAACATAAAAAATTAAATAACAAAAATTGAATAATATTTCAGGTTAAAAAATTGGTAAAGGTTCAAAAGTGTGAAAATATGTTTTTTCGATATTTAAAAAGAACATTTAAATAATATATTATAATTTTATAATTCGTAATTGAAGATAAAATATCTCAATTTTTTAAAACAAACCACATATACAAATACATATTTCTCATGTACTATTTCATATCAGTTAGTTTCAAAGCTTCAAAAGAGTGATCTCCAATACATTCAATTTTTAATATTTAATCTGTCACTAATACTTATCTCAATTTTCATACTAACATTCACGATAAAAATAAATGTCTTATTAGATCTGTGGTAGAATTGTAACCTTCTGATTTCTTTAAGTACACTGGTGCAGCTCCTGAGGGGTAGCGATCAACTGTCTAGAGAATCAGATAGGGGAGAAATTTTTCATGGCTTCTGCGAAGGGCCACTCTCATTTCGACCAACTTACAAATATGACATTGGAACGGACGATTACGACACCAGTGCAAAGGTACTTTCTCTCTCTTTATATATATTCGCTTGGATTGCATGCAGTATTTCTGGTAAGACTTGTGTACTATTGAGAGAAAAAAAATATTATTACAATTTTGCCTCATTTACATGTATAGATACTAAATTATGTGCTGTTTGATGACAAGCAGAAGAGAGTCCCGTCTTGGACGGACCGGATTCTGTACAAAATAAATCCTTGGACCAATGCCAAAGTCCATGTGGAGGACTACGATTGTATTGATTCAATAAAGGGCTCCGATCACAGACCTGTCAAAGCTATACTTTATTTCAAACTCCAGAAGCCACTGGTTAGTCACCAAGAAGCGGAGACAATCGACATTGATCCAAAAAGTCTTGAGGAGGCATCATGATTAATCTGATTCAGGGTATCGTTCAATTCCTTTGCTAATTTATGTTTTTATTTCATCATCTTTCTATTAGTTTGCTAATTTATATTTTTGTTTCACATCTCAGAGAATTATTCCAAACTTAAGAAGGCATTGACTTCATTTTGATTGGAAAAAACTTCAAAATCTACGCAGAAGCTTGTGGCATATTTTTCAGGAAAAAGCGTCGGGAAATGTCATCCATGAATTAACTGTGTAGACGCTCTATAGTGGTAGCGAGAACCTAAACCGAGTTTGTAATATTTTTTCCAATGGTATATGCCCTTACCATATTTCTCTCTCCCCTATGAGGTTTTTCTACACTCTTTTGGGAATCGGTCACTCGTCCTTCCGACTTGTAACCTAAATGTGATTTTATTATTTCAAACTCTGTGTTTATATGTATTACACATGTGATTTTATTATTTCAAACTCTGTGTTTATATGAATTACACATTTATTATTTCAAAATGTGTGGTATGATATCTATCCGTATAGATTCATTTTAAATATGGATGTAATATGAGTTGTGAGGGATTTAATTTCTTGATATGGATTTAACATGAGCTGATAGGGATGAGAGGGATCCAAGGGATCCAATTTTTTTCTGTGCAATTTTTTTTATGAGCAAACATTATTTAAATGTTTTGTATACATATTTAATTTTTTTTTACTTTCAGATTTTTTAAATTTTTTATTTTGGCCCAGATGAGTACACACATATTTGGCTCAGAATGAACTCTCCCCTCAATATAAGATTTATTTTTGTTTTTTAAAAATATACAATTTAAAGATAAATTTAAGTAAAAAAAATATAATATCTAATAATTCACAATTTAATATATAATATAATCCCTTGGAAATTTTAGTGGCCTGGTCTTGAGTTAAATAGGGAGGATGATGTCGTTTGTAATTAATTAATTCAATTAATTATATTATAATATTAATTTGTTGAATGTCTAAATTCGACGGATTCAAAATGTTTAAGTGAATACAATCTCTATTAATTCGGGCGATAATATATAAATATATATACCCTTCTTCGAAATTTTAGTGGGCGTTGTCTTGATTAAATATGGATGGAGTTCGTTAATTATTACATCAATTAATTTTATATTATTATAATCTATTAATTTTTTATGTAATTGACGGTCAAAAATGTTTTAGAGGCATTACAAAATATCTCTATAATATCTGGGACTGAGAAGTTAAATATGTTATTGAGATCTATTGTCTCTCTCTTGTCTAACATTTTTATGCATGTTTAAAGCTTTTTATGTGATTATTTGAATTTTTGAACAAAGAGTAACCCCTATAATTTTGAGTAGAAATTTATATGTTTCATATGTACAAAACCTTTCAAAATCTCATCCTTATAAATTTTACCAATCCCTAACTCTCGAACCCACCAAACATTTTGAACTTAATCATTGTATTGGATACATTGAGCTCTTCTAATCTAGACTCTTTTTTCTAGGCAATTTCTTGAATTTTATCCATTGTGTTACCTGAATACCAACACCTCTTGCAAGTCAAATTGTTAAAATTAGTGTAGCATGCTAATTTTAGAATTTTATTGTAAAAGCAACGCATTACACATTTTCAAACTTGCATCGAAAGATTAATTTTCCCTTTGAGTTCTTGAATATTGATTGCAATATTCTAAAGGAGATTACAATCATATATTTGTCATCAAATTTTATATATTTGTACATACCCGAGATGCAAACAAGCGATGTCCAAGGGTGTCATAAACTTTGTTTATGAGCATTGTTTTCAGTAGAAAGATCATTTTTTGGGTACGTGAAGAAACAAAACAAAATAACACAAAAATAATGGTGACTATATTTTTTTCAGTCCAATTAACTCGAAAATAAAATCCCATGCTCTCTACATAATCGCCTTTAAATATATATCCCTTCAACAAAATGCTTATTTTTTAAATAAAAAATGGACAAATTAAAAAAATATGTTGAACTTTATTAAACACAATGTGCCTCTCTCTCTTTTGTTGTTGTAACAACCTAGGGTTCAAAAAATGTTCATGTGTTGTTGTTGATCCAAAATTGAAATTCACATTCTCATCTTCCTTTGACATCAATGATGAGCCCTAATATTACAGCAAGAATGCCACAACTCCCAAGACTACCAACTTTAATTATCAATCTAGAGTTTGAACAAATTTAAGAGGCATCAACACTATGTGTGCAACATTCAACTTGTCCTTCTTTTGTTGATCTAATGGAATGAAGTGAATGAAGATGCACAAATACCACTATGTTATAAGCCTATCTTAACTTTGCAGGGAAAGGAATGACTGAAATATAATCTATTTTATTGCAGAGAATCAAATGGCAAGAAAGAAACCCTAATCTAATTGCATGAAAGTAAATGAAAAGAGAGTAAACCTAATTTATTTTGCAAAAAAGTAAACCTAATCCATTTTGCAAAAAGGAAATTACAGGAAAGTAACCTAATCTATTTTGTAGAAAATAGAACTATTCTATTGCAGGAAAGGAAAAACAAATTGTATTCTACTTACAAGAAGAAAATCAAATGGTCAAGAATGTTAAAAGTAAGTCACTTTCATTCTATTTCACTCATAACATAAACAAGATAACCTAGTTGCAGAATGAAACTATGACTATGAAACCAAAGTTCCTAATGGGTCTCTGATCTTCTCAAATCCATCATTGAAGCTTAAATGATGTTGTAGAGTGATGAGGTGAGAAACAACCTTTGGAGAAAATTATGGAATCGAATTGAAGAAACCTGTGTGTTGCTACAATATTGGTACACGATGTTTGTTTCTTGAGTTATCTTGCTAAATTTCCTTAGAACTAATCATATGCAAACATTGTGGGGTAAATTTTGTTATTAATTTCAATGTTTTTAGGCTTAAATCCAAGAGGTATCAACTCGAAAAAATTTCATTAACACGTGCTAAAATTCAACAAAAATTTATTACTAAAATCAGAAATTTCATAATAGTGAACTAGTAAGTTGATCTAAACACCCAAATGCCCAAGCTAATCAAGTGAAAATGTTATGGTGTGAATATTTTTATTAAGTTGGATGTTCTTAGACTTAAATCTAAGTGGAATAAATTTGAAATAAGCTCATTAACATGTGCTAAAATTCAACAAAAAATTATTACTAGTTAACCAAAATTTCAAGAATTGTGAACTAGTAAACCAATCCAGGTAACTCAATGATGAATATGACTTTGCAAATTTGTTCTAAGGATGCATCATACTTGTAACTGTATAAATGACCTAGAAAATAACTTAATTCAATCATTTAACCAATTTAACCTACAATAAATGAAACACGAATACTAAATGCATAAATAGGAAATGCAAGAACAAGAAATGTAAATAAATAAGAAATGCAAAGACAATAAATAAATTGAAAAAATGGCTCTGAGGCTCCTAGGATGGATGAGCCCAAGAATACTCAAACTCCCATGAAGGAAACCAAGTCTTAGAAGCTGAAAATGAAACCATACTTCATTATTAGAATAAATTCAAGTATATCCCCATCGAAAATGAAAGTAGAACTGCTAAATAACAAGTTTTCTTCACAAGAAGACTACAAAATTCATGGCCCTAGAGGCTAATTCAAATTAATGCTTATAAAATTGATGGGGAAACAACCTCCTTGATAGGAGTCAACTTTCCCCTCCAAAATCCCTCAAAAAGTGGATTTGCCCACAATAGTAGGAATTTTCATTAAATATTGAGTTTTGGATTCTCATGTGGTAGGAAACACATCCCTAGATTTTCTTGTTAAAGAGACAATTGTTTTTTAGAGCTATAGGTAGCAAGGAAGCATCCAAAATAAGAGAGGAAAAATTTAGCCCCTTAAAGAGAGGAAGAAGATATCATTAGATGAGATGACAAACTCATCTAGGGCCAGATTGAAGGCAAGAGAAACTCAAGAGAAATGCCACCCAAATATCTTAGAATTGGGACAACAATCTAAAGGCATGAAGAAAATTGGAGATACTGTAAATAATAAAGTATACAAGGTCTTGAAATGGGATATGTCAAACTATAGGGATGCATGTATGAAGCTTGTCAAAGATGGGATGACGATTCAGGATGATGGAAACGACGGAGAAACCAATCAATGGTACATGGTCATGGAGAATTTTTGCAAAAAATATTTTTCATACCTAGGACTTGAAAATTTTAATAAGATGGGGTGAAAGGGAAGTTTTTCCAAGATTCTCTTACTAGTGTAGCTAGGAAGAAAGTTAAGGATCCTTTATGAAAATGTTGAAGTCATTGAATGTGTTGTGAATTTTCCTTAGGGCTATATTGTATCTCACTCTTATTGTCATAATACATTGTTGGAATTTACAGGGTAAGTTCCTTAAATTGAACACCAAAGGACACTGCTCACAAACAGATCACATATCAGTACAACAGTATTCTTGACGTGGTTACAACCCTCAAAGAGGGAAATAGTCCACAGTCTGAGCCAACGCGGCCACTTCAAGCAATTTATTAATGTAAAAGAAATAAAATTTACATAAGCTTCTCTCATGAGTGGTCACGAGACAAATGACCCTCCATGCTCTTTAAATAGAGATCATGGACCAATCAGGTGTTAAGCCACTGATCAAATGTTGATAATACCAAGGAGAGAATGAACCGTCGGATCACTTCATGTCTAGAACATATCGTGACTGTCAAATTGTAAGTTACAAAAAGTACATACTAAAGAAACACACTTTACCTACCAAGTTATACTTAATTATTTCCTATGTGTCAGAATATCCTAACATCCCCCCTTAAAAACAACTTGGGATAGGATTGAAGGATGTACAAAGATGATACAATAGGAGAATGAAGGAGACATTAGAACATATCCCCCCTTAGTGATAACTTCCTAAACTCCAACCATAAATCAAAGTTTAGTAAACTTCGCCTCTGTGAGAGCCTTTGTAAAGATGTTTGCAACTTGATCATCGTTGAACAATATTGCACTTCGAGAACATGGTCATGAATGAGCTTTCTGATGAAGTGCGTGTGTAGTTCAATGTGTTTTCTGCGCTGATGTTGGATTGAATCTTTGCATAGTTTAGTGGCACTTTGATTATCACACCAAAGTGTGGTCGGATGTTACTGCTAAAAACGAAACTCTAACAGGATCTGAAGAATCCACAGGGCTTCCTTACTAGCTTCAAAGGCGCCATGATATTATGCTTCTGCTAAAGAAAGAGAAATGACACTTTGTTTCTTGCAAGCCCATGCAACTTCTCTAAGGACCCACACTTCGCAGTGATGTTGCTTCGAGCCATGTCAACTTTCTCGTCGACACCATGTAGTACCCCTACCCTAGGTGGCTATTAAATTTCCAAATACCAACCAATATTTATTTTCTTATGGCAATTAATTTTATTCCCAAAAAATTATTTATTTAGCAAAATAAATACTGGATTAATGAAAAATATAGTTCCTGGTATTTTTAACCTCTATATATAATATATATATATATATATATATATATATATATATATATATTATATATATATATATATATATATATATATATATATATACGCAACATAATTTAAATCAGAGAGATCAATCACACATTGGCAAACAAATTCACCCACAACAATTCTTTGTCATCTATTAATCTAAAAAATATGGGGTTTCGACCCATAGAGAAACAAGGAAATAAATAATAACTAGAGCCTGTAACTCAAGTCCCACGGGATGAATCTAGCCCAAGGAATTCACCACCTAGAAATTAGCATTTGAAGGAAATCAACTAGGAGAAATTGGTTCAATCAATCTGATAGAAAACTAATCCCACATCCTACCATGAGTTGCTATTGTGCCTTAGCGAACTTGACCTTTAGTAAATCGATTGTAACACCCTCCTCCCACATCTACCCAAGCAATCGGTGAGCTAGGGTAAACATGCGAACAAAGGCCACTATGTTATGATTGAACCACTTAAGTCACGTTAAGGAAGCGGAACCGACAAAAACACGCCATACAAACATTACTCATTAGCTACAGGACCCTCAAGAACTAATTCCATACTTTAGACAGCTTGCCTTGGGGTCCCACTAAACTTTTGGACAACTTAAGCCTCATTCGCTCTCATGTTATAGGGATGAGGGCGACTAGAAACCCAAAATCGCTCTCACGGGCTTGCTTGCCAATGACCAAAGACCAAAATTGTCAGTGTTATGCCAGCGACTCCAGGTTTTGAGCCAGTTTTTCAGGCCCAGAGCCGAGGTCACTACCAAGAATTGAACCATCTCTTCAAATCAGAAAAATAACATGGAAATGATAGTAATAAAGCAATCACTTGTTCAAGACCTTGATTGGACCCCTACTAGCCATGACATGCATTTTTTCAAACATATTGCAAATGTGTAATCTACAGGTGATTAACAATTCTAAGCATAGGGGTCTCATACTTAACTGAGAACCTCTAAGAACCATTGATGCCTCAATACATCAACTTCCATTCCATCCATTAAGTCATAGACACATTGATCATTCAATTACAAGTAAAAACACGATGAGAGCCACACATGTTTGTTTTCATAAAACACATACATAACTAGCATAATAGCAATATAAATACTCATGAAAGTATAGTCATATAAACCACATATAATCCATCAAAATGCTCATAGAAATACAAGGAGAATTACCCTTTCATTAATGATGCAAAATCCAAACCTGGGATGGGACTTCCACATTCCACCCAACTGTAGAATGGCTGAGCAAAATCTCTCTTCAACCGTTCACCCTCATGCCATATTCCAAGCATGAATGTGGGATCTCAAAGAGAACATCAATAAAAAATCATCCAGGGCTTCCAGAGGTCATCCACCTCAACCCATCAAACAGTGATTCCACCTCATGGCCAGACATCACATAACCATCATCAAATTGGTCTCCATCCAAGCCTTCCAAGGCTTCCAAAGCGTTGGTTCCAACCAAGGCTTCTAGGACTATTAACTCAACCCATAAATACCATCGAGCTTCTGGAGCATTTGTCCGACCAAGGTTTCCAGGACTAGTAACTCAACCCAAGCTGTTACAGGGCTCCCATAGTGTTTGTCCAACTAGGGCTTCCAGGAACTAATAACTCAACCCAAGCTAAGGAAACATGAGAACCAACAAAAAACAAACAATGAAAGTAAACCCACAATCACCATGGTGATCCAGGAAATGGCAAGGCTAGGCAATCCACTATCAATCCACGTAATGCTCCATGCCAATGACAGATCACAACCAAGAACCACATGCATATGCCATGCATGCCAAAACTAGTGAAGGAAACATACATACAACTCAATACCTACAAGAAAATCTGATGTAGTTGTTGATTATGATGCCTTCTTGCACTTCCCTGCTCTTCCTTTTCCTTCTTCCTCCAAAAATCCAAGTATGCCACACCCACCAAGAGTGCTCCAAGAAAACTCTAAGTCTCCAAGAGTATCAGAGATAAAGAATAACGAGAGAGCTTGAAAACTCAACTGACAAAAGGCTACCCATTGATCCTCATAAGCCTCTTTATGAATGAGGCAACTATTTTCTTCATTTTCCATTATTTTCCTTTGTTTTCCTCCTCACATGCAACCTATGACCTTTCACCTCCCTTTTCTCCTAATTTCCATTATTTTCATAAAAAATGTGCCAAAAATTCCATTTTGCCTTTCCAAAGGCTTAGCCATTGCCTTTGCCAATTTCCTTAGCCATAAAAAATCACAAGTGATCCCTATCACTAGGATTTTTCCCAACATTTAGTTTGGAATAAGTGTCCCATCATCTGTGGTTATTATTTTTCCTTCATTTAATTTCATAACATGGAATTTTCACTAGGGTTGTTACATCGGGAACTCCAATAAAATCAGCCTCCCTTTAGAAACTCAATCTTGCAATCCCCACGCTCGAACTTTTGGATTCACTCTCAAATTCTCTTATACTTCTCCTCCTCTATGCTCCAGTCTACTGAACCACTCACACTAGAGAAAATTGCTCTCTTTGTTGTTACTCGCTCTTTTGAGTTCTTGTGTGCCTTCACTTCTTTGTTAGGTCTCTTTTATAATCTTCATTAAGCCCAAACCCATAACCCTTATATCACTTCTATAAGATATTGGAGATCAATGGTTGATATTTCTAAGTCACTTAAATAATTAAATTATTTATCCTTAGAAAATTACTTAATAGTACACAATAATTAATTGACTTTAATTATTTTAGTTTCCTAAGTTAGACTTAGGAAAAAAGATATACATCACATAATCCACCAAGAAAGAACATAGAGAGGAAATCCAAGAAAATAGTTGTGGATTTTATAGGTAACCGTGTGCATGTTGATTTTCTTGTTGGGATTTGAATGCATGGTTCATGCAATTGTTTATTGGTCATTTTTTTTGTCATTGGCATGGGATTTTCCTGGATTGACATTCATGTACAACCTTTCCCTATGATATTTCCTAGATAGCCATGATGTAGTGGGTTCCATGTTTGGTTGAGCTTTGGATTGCCAATAGATTTTGGATCCTGGTTGAGGTGGTTTCATGAAAATACAAAGGGTTGAGGGTGGAGATGGTTTTCTCTAGGAAGCTCTTAATAGGTGGTTGGAGACAGGAAAATTCCTTTGGGTATGGTTAAGAAATTCTGAGGCATCTAAGCTTGTATTGGTTTTAGTGATTTTAAACCCAATGTTAGGTGAAATCACTGTGGCATGAGGTTGGAGGTGGTTTCCTCTAGATTCTTTGATTAGCTATGTTTTAGTTTATCCCATGTAATCCAAAATTGAGACTTGGAATATGGCACATGAGTGATTGGGCTAAAAGAGAAAATTGATTCAGCCCCAATATATGGTTGGGTGGTATGTGGAAGTACATGAATTGGTTGGCATTATGTATATGTTAATATGTGTTATTGTTTAATGATATCAATGAGCACAAGTTTTGGTTTAAACGTGTTGATATGTGACCAGTTTTTCATGGCTTCATTCTAGTTAAATTCTTGTTGCATGCATGGTATATTTCTTGTTATATGATGTGCTCTTGTTATTGATATGTTTCATGATTTGATAAGCTCTTGGATTATTTATATGAATGCAAGAGATAAAATGTGTTTATTGCAGCTAGTATGAGAGGAAACAATTCTTGGTGAAAATCTGATAAAACTTATGAGACAGTGAACAATTATGCATTCATGACTTACATGTACCTTAGTAAAAAAATTGTTTAAATGATAAACATGTGTTGGTAAAATTTGAACATGAATAGAGCCTAGAACAAAGTATACAATCTTGTACATAATATTGATTGAGTTCTGGAAAAGTCTGGGCAGTGGCTTAAATGCTAGCCCTAAAATTCTGGAACTAAGTCATGGCTGCATGCACAAGGTAAGGAAATCTCATGCACATGAGCACGGAGGATGGGTTATGCGTGTGGCAGGAGCCCTCTAGTCGCGCTGGCAGGCCTGCATGCATGCAGTTGGGGAGTGAATTACAGCATAGAGTGGTTCCAACTCAGGAAAAAGGGTCACCAGTGGAATTAAGTTGATAATTGTGTGGTCATGTGCCCCTGAGTGTTTGTACTCAATTTGTTAATTTGACCCCATTTCCATAACTGAATTTTGGAGGTTGGGTCATGCATGGTAACTCTCAGTTCATGTTTACCCTGGTAAGTAGGTTAATGTGGGTAAATGTGGGTGGGGTGTTACAAAGGAGGTTTGGAATAGGTAGTTTGGTTGCAACCTGGTTGTGTAGTTAAGGTTTTCACAAGAAGTTTACAAGGCATTGGCTACTATAGGTAGAGACAACAACATGCTTGGTAGTAGTAAACAAGTCTTGTCATCTTGTGGCATACCTTAAGAGATTCAGTTTTCTTACTATGTATCTGAAGAGATGTGCAGTAGGGTTTATTGAGCTGAAGTAAGGGTTCATGCTCAATAGTTGAGGGTTTTATACCTTTTTCAATCTCACCATTGTCATTATCAAGCAGTAAGGAGCAGAAGCACAGTGTCATCTACAATATCATTCCTTCCAACAATCTCATCATTCAGAGGAGTTGCTTTAGGTCATATTTCGTTAAAGGTACATCTTTCTAACACTTCATTTTCATCATTAATTCACAGTTGTCTTGCAAAAAGAGTATCATGGTCTTAAATTCAAGAATAAGGGTTTTGTCATTTGCAAGGGTTTCATTATCTGAGTATTATTTTGAATCTAAAGTAAATTGGTAGTAAGGGTTTTGTAGAATATCGTTGTAAGTGGGACATTATCTTTGGTACGAGAGCCCATAGTTGTTTGTTTATTTGAATATCATTTTTAGGGTGGTTGGGTGGTGCTAGGCAGGTGGTTGAAGTCACCTCCAAGTTGTAGCCCGAAAATACTTCGAGGTGGCAAGGTGGTGCTAGGGAAAGTTGGATCTTACAGGGCATTGGAGCATCCTTCTAGTGTGTGCTAGGAAAATAGGTGTAGGAGAATCCTTTCAGGAGTTGGAGTTGCCTAATAAAACTAGAGTGCCTTTCTGGAGTATTAGGGAGTTGGGGCTTCCTTTTTCATTTAGAGTTAAATCATTGATGTACTCATAAAATTATTAGAGAAATGTTCAGTGGTTTTTCTCCCGAAAGGGTTTCCACCTAAAAATTTTAGTGTCTATTTTCTTTGATTCTACATTATTGATTTATGATTTTAATCTAATTTTAATTAATTCTCTCAAAAAATTAACTAATTGTAAGTAAAATACAGATTCACCCCCCTCTCAGTATTTCCAACAATTGGTATCAGAGTAGAACCATGTACAATCATTCTAACCATTGAAGGGAGATCATGGAGTACTCCAAGAATGGAGTTTCTTTGTTCAATGGGAAAAATTATTCACTGAGGAGTTGGAGAATGTAGGTTTATATACTTGAACAAGGATATGATATTTCAGGCATTGTTGAAAATGGTTACATTGCACCACCCTCTCCTCTAATAGATGAACAAGGTAAGAAACTTGCCAAGAATGATGTTAAAGCCAAGAATTTGATCATGGGTGAACTCTTTGAATCTATCTATGTTAAGTTGTTGGGTTGTAAAATAGTAAAATAACTTTGGGGAAAGCTTCAAAACATATTTGAAGGAGAATCAATGGTCAAATAATAAAAACTTCAGATTTACAAAGCACAATTTGAGCAACTTAAGATGAGAGAAGATGAGAATATTGCAACTTATCTTCATCGAGTTTATGAAGTAACAAATGCCCTAAAAGGACTGCGAGAACGTGACAGTTAAAAAGGTTATTGTGCAAAAGGTTATAAGATCTCTTCCAGCAAGAGTTAATCCTAAATTTTATGTCCTAGAAGATAGATCAGGTTTGGACAAACTCAGCATGGATGAGCTACATGGAATTCTTACAAATTTTGAAATGAGGAATGAATAGGAAGAGCCATCTAGAAGTGAAGTGTTGAAAAGTGTAACTAGGTTCGGTCTTCATAATGATATGTAATTATGATTTTATGTAATAAGATGTAAAGAAGAAAAATAAAATTATTATATTGACTTGCTTCATGGGATCCATGAGCAAGGGATTTTAATTTTGAGTCAAGACTCCCACTAAGAGTCTTTAGGATTTATTTGTCATATAGTCATAAAATGTTAGAGTCATTGTCATGTAATGAAGTCATGTTACACTTGTAAAAGAGTCAATATTTTCTATGTAACGTATCCTCCAAGACCTTGTCACCTATCCTCTTCAAGTCGGCCTACAATGATGGGAGAAACTCCTAGAAGAAATCGCCCTAACCTCAAGCAAACATGTTAGCCTAAATGACATGTGTGGAGGTGTATAAATTGTCTTACTCAGCCTCACTTGAAGACATATAATTCGATCAAGCAACTCAACAAGCCTTCATTCGAAGAGAAGTGCGAAGAAAAAGGGTGAAGAAGGAGTGCGAAGAAGGAGCTGCAAAGACAAGTGCGAAGAAAAAGGGTAACGAAGGAGTGCGAAGAAGGAGTTGCAAAGAGAAGTGTGAAGGAAGGGTACGAAAGGAGTTTCTTCTGGGTATGAAAAAAAGTTTCTTCTGGGGCAACGAAGAAAGGTTTCTTCTAGGAACGCAAAGGAGAGGTTTCTTCTGGGGTATCAAGGAAGGATTCTTCTGGAGGTGTCTTGTTGGGATTTCATTTTTTGTTTACAAATTTTCACATGTTCAAAGATGTGAAATAAATCATCGTTTATATACATATTTCAATAAAGTATGAATAATTTTTTTATTTTCTGAGTTGAAATGTGAGGAAATTCAATTTCCTTGTGATTGTTGTCGCCATGTGTTATATTGTTTGTCAATTTTATTTGGTTCTTGATTTTTTCATAGTTGGTTTTTCATGGAATTTAATGTTGTTCCATTCTATTCAATATTTTATTCATCAATTTCTTAAAAAAATGACTTTCTTGTTAGTTTTGTGGAATGCATTTTGATTTATAGGATAATAAACCCATACTTTTTTATTGTGGAAAATATTGTTTCTTTCAACGACTTCACATTCTGAAATATTGTCAACGATGGTTCATTGCTGTTTTATATTGAATATTGTGCGTAGAGAAAAATAAAGCATGGACAACCATTGTCTGATGCTGCATTGTGACAAATCTTATACGAAATTTGCTCAAACATACTCGAGATTTGCATTGTGAAAACTCTTCTTTAGTGAAGAATGTTCTGTTGTGAACTATTGTCGAAAATGTTTATTTAACGATTTAAATATTTATGTCTTGACTTTATAATATTTGGGCATAAGTTTATTGTTGTTCACTTGGGTTTATAATCCCTTATGTTTTCAATTTTGATCCCATGGGTTTATTAATGTAATGGTCCATATTCCTAGGGTATAATATTATTGATAGGGGTTATAATGTTAATCGTAGAGTTTAATATAAATCTCTTAGGTTTACAGTCATGCTCAACCATGGTCGAAAATGGTCAATGTTACTTTGTGAGAGATTATATGAATATTAAGGTCAAAAGCATGGTCAACCATGGTTCAACGTTGCATTACAATAAATATTGTCTTTGGATTGTCTCCATGTGGAAATCAACCAAGGTCAACCATGGCCAACTATGTATATTTTAAAGTTTATAATATTTATCTTAGGGTTTGTATACCTTGGGTTTATAATTTTTTCCGTTAGGTTAATTGTTCCCTTGGGTTCATAATATCAATCGCTTGGGTTTATTAATGTAAGGGTTCATATTTCTAGAGTTTAATATTATTCACTTGGCTTTAATATTATTCGATTGGGTTTATAATCCCTTTGAATTTCAGTATCAACCCCTTTGGCTTATAACCATTCAAGCATAGTCAACCATGGTCCAGCGTCGCATTATGATAAGCATTGTCTCCATGTGGAAAGGAACCATGGTCAACCATGTATATTTTAGGGTTTATAATATTTATCTTAGGGTTTATATACCTTGGGTTTATAATTTTTGTCCCTTGGGCTTATTATTCCCTTGTGTTGATAATATCAATCCCTTGGGTTTATTAATCTAATGGTTGATATTCCTAGGGTTTAATATTATTCCATTGGGTTTATAATCCCTTCAATTTTCAATATTAATCCCTTGGGTTTATAATTGCCTTAGGTTTATAATATCAATCATGGTCAATCATGGAGAATTGTGGTCAGAAATGGTCAATCATAGTTAACTATGTTTTTAAAATCAAACATGATCAACCATGGTCAAATGTCACATTGTGACAAAGATTGTATTGATATGAAAATCAACCATGGTCAAGCGTGGTTAACCATGGTCCAACATCAATGATGGCCATCTAAGGTCAACCATGGTAAAATGTCATATTGTGACAAAGATTGTCATAATATGAAAATCAAACATGCTCAACCATGGTGCATTGTCATATTGTGACAAATTAATGAAGAATGGTAAACCATGCGCCAATGTCACATTATGACAAAGATTGTCTCCATATGGAAATGAACCATGGCCAAACATGGTCAACCATGTATATTTTAAGGTTTATAATATTTATCTTAGGGTTTATAATTTTTATCCCTTGTGTTTATTATTCCCTTGGGTTCATAATATCAATCCCTTTGGTTTATTATCCATTATGTTTATTGTTCCCTTGGGTTTATAATATCAATCCCTTTCGTTTATTGATATAAGTGTTCATATTTCTAGGGTTTAATATTATTCCCTAAGGGTTAATAATCCCAATGGATTATAGTAGTAATCTCTTGAGTTTATTATTCCCTTGCGGTTAAAATATATATCATGGTCAACCATGCAAAATCATACTCGACCAAGGTCAACAATGGCTAAATGTCGCTTTGTGAAAATCAACCATAGTCAACCATGGTCCAATGAAGCATTGTGCCAAAGATTGTATCGATATGAAACATTCATTGTCAAGCATAGTCAACCATGGTTGAAGGTCGCATTATGACAGGTATTATGTAAATATTCAAATCAACCATGCTCAACCATGCTCAACAATGTATATTTTAGGGTTTATAATATTTGTCTTAGGGTTTATATACCTTGGGTTTATAATTTTTATAGTTTGTGTTTATTATTCCCTTGGGTTTATTATGCATTGGATTAATATTGTTCCATTAGGTTTATAATCCCTTTGGGTTTTAGTATTCACTAGTTGAGTATATTACAAAACTTCAATTTAGAATATCAATTCCTTGGATTTATTAATCTAAGGTTCATATTCACAGGATATAATATTATTCAAAGTCTTTGCAATTAATTCCATTGGGGTTTATTATTGTGCTGGGTTTATATCAATTCCTTCGGTTTTTTAGTCCAAAGGTTTAACAATATTCCTAAGGGTTGATAATTAGCAACCACATTTATTAATGTGGTTGCTTAGAAACCTTATTAATGTGGTTGCTTAGAAACTCAAGTGATTAATAGAAGAAACCGAAAGGATTATACATTACATTAATAAACATTACTATAGATCAATATTACATTACAATATTGTATATTGTTGTTCATATAAATGTGGTTGATATATGCTTATCTATCAGCTTTTATCAACCACATTTATTAATGTGGTTGTGCTAGTTACTAATAATCTAGAACTGTACTACTTTGACTATTAAAACAACATATAAATGTGTATTTATAAATGTGGTTGAAACTTGATATATGCCTATCTATCAGCCTTTCAGAACTGGATTTCATGGATGTATAATTTACAATATAAAAATATATATATTATATATAAGAGAGAGATGCCATATCGTTGTAAATTAGTTTAATCACTCGTTGAATTTTGGTTATAATTCTAACCGGAACGGACAATATAGTGTGGCCAGTGGTGCAGGGACATATTTGAGATATAACGCAAAAATGCCTTTTGCTCTATCTTTTTCAAATTAAGTGGCGTGCAGAGAGAGACTTCTCTATTTCTGAGTTTACGCATTGCTTATGAACTGTTATGTATTAAATTTGCATTGACTTCCAGGCCCGTTTGAGAACTGGAAGGCTGCCAGCGGTTCGTAACAATGGGAGTGTGAAATTAACATTCTCTTGTCACTCGGTTTACATTTTGCACAGTAAATATCTTATAAAATAAGGTAGTCTTGAAACTCTAAATTCCTCTTTTACCAAAACATCGCTAAAGTTATTCAAACTTAAATCACTTATAAGTCAATTATACTTATCTCAAACTTGAATCACCTTAATCAATTTTATTGCAACTCCAGTTTACCAAATTTATTGCCACATACAGCATTAATGAAAACAAAACCTAGTTCCAGTGTACCACCGCTGCCCTAAAACATATGGTATAGACTTTAAGTAAGAATTTCAACTTAGTATAACAAAAACAAATGGGAGTGGGAAGTTTTGCATGTGTAACTAGACATTGATATTTGCTATCAAAAGCACTGTACAAACAAATTGACAGCAACCTCTCCGCAGCATTTTATTCAAACCTTCTTCGTCTTGTCACATCGTCGTGATCAACATGATGGACGTTGCTACGTGCGAAGAAATGCAACGAGGTGGTCAATCGTAATACCCACGTGGCAATGTTCATGGCAGACGTTTGGATTATGTAAAGAACTACAAGCATTACTAAATGATAATCAATCTTCCACCTGATCCCTCGGTAGGAGGTTTGCATTTGTTTTGTAGGTAGTTTAATAAGATTACTTTTGTTTGTTTTTAATTTTCAAGGCTTAAAGTTATTGAAGATATGGAGTTTTAAGGGATTTTCAAAATGTTATATTTATCTATAAATTCAAAAATATAATTTAAATAATAAACTATTATAATTTAAAATATTATATTAGCTTATATTCATAATAATTATTTTTTTAATGATAAAAGGTTAAATTAAATGATATATATATATATATATATATATTATAATTAGTAATGAATAATTTATACTACATAATGTGATATTAGCAAAATTGATTAGCTGATGTAATTACATTATATAATCAAAAAGTTATGTAGTATATAGAATATAAATATTGTTTGATTTTTTTCTGTAAATATATATCATATGAATTTTATTTTAGATCAGCAAGTAGATTATGCAATATAAATTTTTTCATGTTGCATTGTATTGTGCAACGATGTTGACGATCTAGATTTACGAAGGAATGAAATGAAATAAAATTTAGACAAAAACATAGAGATACAACAAAACAAAACTTTAATTAATAAATAGAAACTATTGAAAATTGTTTATATTAAGAAAAGAAACAAATTAGTTTGAGGAAGGTTTGTCTATTAATTGATAATACATTCTCTAAGAATGATAATATGGAAGAAGCACATTCTAATAATGATAATAAAATCTTTTGAAAATGAATGTGAATTAGCGAAATTGGATGGGGCATTAATGTATATTTGAATTGGTGACAATATTTTATTCAATCAAAACATTAGAATAATTTGCAAAGCTAAATGTAAATATGATTTGTCTATTAATTGATAATATGGAAGGATCACATTCTAAGAATGATAAGATTGTTTATCCTTCAAAAGCTTCCTAAGTATATGTAAATTAGAACTTTTTTTGTTTCTATTAAATGTATGAAAGGAACAACTTAGGAAGCAAAGTTAAGTTAGAAATCATATGTTAAATTGTTTGTTATATCTTTATTTTTTCACCCAATATGTAGTGCATTGGGTTCATGTGATGTAATTATACTATATAATCAAAAAGTTATGCAGTATATAAATATTGTTCGGTTTTTTTCCTATAAATATATATCATATGAACTTTGTTTTAGATCACGAAGTAGATCATGCAATCTAATATTTTTAATGGTGCATTGCATTGTGCAACAATATTGATGATCCAGATTTATGAAGGAATGAAACGAAATTAAAGTTAGATAAAAACATAGAGATACAACAAAATAAAACTTTAATTAATAAATAGAAATTATTGAAAATTGTTTATATGAAGAAAGGAAACAAATTAGCTCAGGCGACAGTAGCTTATCTCTGAGAAGCGATGTGATAGCTAAATGTCTTATGAAATGAGTTACAAAGAGGCTCTCAGGTCTTTTTATCATCAAGAAACAATGGAAAACCCTAAACATCCAAAAACCTAAACCTAGGAGATGAAGCACCAAAATCTTGTGGACAATGTTGGGGTTAGTTAGAATGTCAACTTCCCGAGGTCGTAACTTTGGCATATAAACTCCGTTTGGCACGCACAATAACTCGTTAGAAAGGTCTATTCAAAGACAACAAATTTCGACTACAATCACCATGCTGTTGGCCTAGGGTTTTCTTATTTCCCCAAAAATAATGTTTAGGGCCTCAAATTTGCTCCAAAAGTTAAGGACCCAAAAAATTTCAAAAATAGAAAGTTGTCAAAATAAGAAACTGTGATGGAAATTAGGAAACTAAAAACAAACAACATTGGGGGTCCAATTGAAATAGGTGGGTGGCCACTAATATCCACTTGGATCAGTCCTCCCCCGTTAGAAAACAATGGTTCCCATTGCGTTGAGTGCCTCCATGAGATGGGGAAATTTCTGTTGAATTTGGTCCCTTGTGAGCCACTTGGCTTAGTGTAGGAGATGGCTAGCTTCGACAACTTGATACAGTTGGATCATATATTAGGAAGTATTTTTAATCTGTGTGTCCATGATCCAATCAGTTGTGGCTTGTTCAATGTAATATGGATTGATCATAGTTGGTGTCAGTTGCTCAACAATGTCTTATGTATCCAACAATGGTGGAAAGTATGGTCAAAGGTGAACCACATTAAATATGGGGTACAGGCTAAGGAATGGAGGGATACTTAGCTTGAAATCATTGTCTACCACGACCTTGGTGATGGTGTAAGGCCTATATTGAAGTGGTTGAAGCTTCCAATAGACTCTGGCAGGGCGTTCCTTCTTTAGATGCGACCACACCTTGTCACCCACTGGATTTTTTATTTAAAAAAAAACAATTTTATCGGCCACCGCCCCCACGAGCGACCAGGCAATGGCTATTTGATTCTGAGAATCGAATAGCCACCCCCACGGGTGGTTGGGCGGTGGCTATCCGATTCTCGGAATCGAATAGCCACCACTCAGCCACCTGTGGGGGTGGTCGGGTGGTGATTATTTGATTCTCAGAATTGGATAGCCGCCGCTCGGGGTGAGTCACTCCTGTAGATCTGTAATTCTTTTTAAAGGAAAATTGAATTATGCGTTTTAGGTTTTGTATCTGTTTGAATGGGCGGGGCATAATGTATGTGGGTTAAGTCCGAAATTTTTTTTTGGTGAAGTGGGTGCATAGATATGCATTGGAAAAAGATCAATTGTGGGTTGGTTGTTATGCAAAACATATATTTGCTTATGTTGGTATTAACAGAGCATGTTTTCATAGTGAAAATAATCATGGGTTTTCCTCTTTTCTGTCTCTTTTGCAAGCTCTATTTTGGGCCTGTTGGAGTAACATCAAGAACCATGGGAAGCCAAGTTCCTGAGTTGATCATTGGTATTTTTCATTCAAAATTGTGTACCAGTGTCCACTCTTTGTATTGGGGCATATATTTGCAATGATAATTTGATGTGTAAAGTCATTACCTTATAACTCAGTTGGATGTTGTATGGGGTAAGGTACCTGTAAGGTTGAGTTAAATGAGTTCCCAGTATCTCCACCTACTAAGCCTTCAAAGAGGTGCTTGCTAATTGTCCAAAGAAATGGCGGCAGATTTGTTAACTAGAATTTGGGACTTCTGCACTCGTATAACACCAGAGCCAGATGTACCTGCACTCCTTCCCATATATACTTGGCCAACTATGGCATAGAGCAACATTTTCAGTTTGAGATGGCAAAGCTAAAGGCTCAAATGAAACTCCATGCTTACCAAGCATCCAAGTTCACACCTTGGCTTGAGGGGTCTGCACTAGCCACTTATGCATTTTCGATTCTTGCACTTCACCCACTTACAATCGACTTATAGCATAAAGCTCCCTGTCTCCCAGTGCCATGCACTAATTTACATCAGGTGGAATATTCAATCAAGGGTTTAAGTAAAATTGGTTTCCTTTGGTAAGTGTGCTATGGACTTGAAAATGTGGGTTGATGGTTGGCATTCAAGGCAACCACTAAGCTGCAATCTGGACCTCTGTACCTGTTCGGAGAAAGATAAGTGTTGGGCTAAATTTAGATTTATTAAGACATCCAACGAATACTACAAAAGGTTATGTGCAATTCTCGTCCACCATTGCGCAGAGCCTTTGATTTGAATTTTGCATTAAGCTGTTAGGGTTGATTGTGGCCACTTTTAAAAGGATATTTCTTTTCTAGCTCCCTCCTTTAGAGTTAGAGCCAAAATGCTTGTAGTCTTATGAACTGAAAACATGAAACCTAGGCCAACATCCGAAGTTACTAAAGATACCTAAGTGAAAACTACTTCAGAGTCTAGTGCCCTACAAGATGTTAGTTATACCTAACTAGTTTTGGGCATGTTCTAATGAGATATATGAAACGTACTCATAATATAAGGAATAAACAGGTGGATAAATATGTAATATCAGTGTGTAAACTGGTTTGTGATAAAGGATGGACCCAATATTACAGCGAATGGAGCAGTGATGTAGAATAAGGAATCAAAGTACACTGAGAACATACTAGTATTATAGTGGGAACTTGACGATGGGTTGACTGAAGTGCACCGGAGACCAGAGAACACTTAAGAACAAAATTGCTAGACAGAATGCCACAGCTTCTTGATGAGGTCTACTGTCTACATTAGTAAACTACAGAGATGTAGTTAAACCAGTATGTTAGAGTTATGCTAATGTTCAATGAAGGGTTAAGGTGAAGAATAATGATAAAGAAAGAGTTTGTGGCTACAGCAAGTGTTTCTCATGTGCCTGCTGAACTAGTCCAAGTGTAAAGTCCCTAGGGAAATTTTGTCCTTAGGGTTAAAAAAATCCCAAAATAAATTGACTAGTTTACACAACTTTCTTTCAATTGCTAAACAGATATAGGAAATACAATCATATAGACAACAGTAAATTTTCACAAACTTCAATATTTCATATCTAATTACAATTCAACAGCTTGCTCCAGGGCTATTACACCAGAATCCTGGTTATATAGCCTTCACAACAGTGACAATCCTTCTCTACAAACAGTGGAAGTTTAACAGTAATCAAACCCTATTCAATCAGTCTATCCACTAAACAATTTACAAGACTATCTGTGACTTAAGTAAACTGCTTAGACGGGAACTGTTACTTCAGTTGTTATCGTAATGCGCTTCCTGAGCTTGCAAACTGGTCGTTGTCTTTCTCTGTGATTATATCACCCTTCAAGTCTGGTACAAATATTCACTAGAGACCTCGGCTGCCTTGACTTGTGTTGTGCGGACTCAGATTCTTTGTAACCAGTCGGGATTCAAAAATTGTTCCGTGCTTCCTCAAATAATTCGCAGTTACAACTGATTCGTGGTAAGTCTCACTGATTGCTATAGGGCTTCAGGAAGTTCAGAACTACCCTCATTGTCTTCAAATCGTCTCAGGAATGGTTACGTTACTGTGTCGTTGCCTCAGGGAGTTTAACAAACTGCTTCGCTACCCAAACGACTTCATGGAGGTAAACGCGCTGCAGGTGAGCCCTATATTCCCTTCGCTCCTTGACTGAGATGAGTTGCGCCTTTGCTAGGTTTGAAGCAGGATTCAGTGACCAATGCAACCTTTCCTGCTTCAATTAACCATAGAAAACTCGTTGAGAACTTATTGACCAAATTAATTTCTAAAAACACTTGCCTTGTTGTGTAAATTACTTTCCAAATTCGGAGTGCAGGACTCTGGTTGATCTCCGGTTGATCTGATAATTTTTTCCCCATTTTATGTTATAAATAATTTTAGTATCATGTTTTACCTATGATGTTCAACTTATCACGATTGTTTTTATATTATAAATGGTATATATCATTTTATTCCAAGTTGTATTTATTATTATATTAAATTTTATAAGTTTTAATATATTCTTTTATTAAGCATAAATTTAGAACAAAGGAAAAATTATTTTAATACATAAAGACTTTAAAGCAACGCGTAAACTTAGAAATAGAAAAGGCTTTCTCTGCACGCCACGTAACTTGCAAAAAGTTCGAGCAAAAAGGCAATTCTGCCATACATCTTAATCACGTCACTGCACTACCAACTACACTAGACACTAGATTATCCGCTCCTGTTAGAGTTGCAAGTT
Source organism: Pinus taeda (assembly GCA_000404065.3). Taxonomy (NCBI): domain Eukaryota; kingdom Viridiplantae; phylum Streptophyta; class Pinopsida; order Pinales; family Pinaceae; genus Pinus; species Pinus taeda. The sequence continues at coordinate 69,025 of APFE031029050.1, forward strand.
ATAACACAAATGAAAGGCGTTTTCTCTCAAATGTCAAAATTTTCCGTTGTTCCCATTCGGCCATTCGTCATCATCGTACTCTTCTCCACCTACTTCCAAATAAGGGATTCATCCAATTGTACTCCAAGAAATTGAAGCCTACAGGGAACCTCCCCTCCCGTTTTATATAAATTTCGTGTGCCTATTCGAGCCAAGATAATTGTTGTAGAATTCGCTGAGTTGGAGGGGTCGTCCGAGGCACTCGAATAGCGCATAAATGTTGAGTAACAGTTTTATGGTTAGCAGAAACCCAAACATTAACGAGGAGAGAATCGTTACCAGAGAGGAGGCCGAGATCAGGAATCCGAATATTCGGAAGTTGCAGGTTCTCCCAACGGATAAGTGCAACAATATATGCTTAACAAGGACTTGCAGGTTATCAAGATCTGACAGTGTATTAACTATCTCCAGTTTCATTGCTTCCAATGGTATACGTGGGGAGAATGCGTGGGGCGAAAAGGAGGCATCCCGCTCTTGCGGAAGCATTTGTAAATTGGACACAACAGAACTCAATATGTAATGCAACATGGGATCTCAACCTCTACTTAGTTACCTGGAATATGAATGGCAAGGTATGTAAAATGTAACTCTATTCTTTCCCATGAGTTGAATAAACCTATTTTTTACCAGAATAACTGATGTAGGTATAAGGAGTCCCTAATAATTCACAAAATCTACATGCAATATTGATGGGAAGTGTGTAAATGGTATATAGCATTATTTATTTACATGTATTTGTTTTTAGATTTAGAGGTGTATTTTACAACCAAATATGTATATGTAATAAAAAAATTGATGGTGGATCAAAGGAAAAATAATATGATGTAAATAAAAAAATAATATATAATTTATATATAAAATATAAAATAAAAAATCTTATTTTAAATTTTTTAATATTTTTTAATTAAATATTTGTAAAATAATTTTTAAAAAGAAAAATCATATAGTATAGATATATTATACATAAATATTTCTAGCAAAATTGTAATATTTGAAAATATTAATTTTGTTATCATGTCATATAAAGAACATTTAATATTAATATTAGCTTAATCCATCTTAACTCTGGATGTATCAAGTTCCCAAAGAGATTAAATATCTTGAAACACAAACCTATTTTACTATGAAATGAAATATGATCCCTTTGGTTATATAGCCTTCACAACAGTGACAATCCTTCACTACAAATAGTGGAAGTTTAACAGTAATCAAACCCTATTCAATTAGTCTGTCCACTAAACAATTTACAAGACTATTTGTGACTTTACAAGACTATTTGTGACTTAAGTAAACTGCTTAGACAAGAACTGTTACTTCAGTTGCTATCATAATGCCCTTCCTGAGCTTGCAAACTTGTCGTTGTCTTTCTCTTTGATTATATCACCCTTCAAGTCTGGTATTGATATTCACTAGAGACCTCGGCTGCCTTGACTTGCGTTGTGCGACTCAGATTCTTTGTAACTAGTCAGGATTCAAAAATTGTTCCGTGCTTCCTCAAATAATCCGCGACTACAACTGATTCGTGGTAAGTCTCCTTGACCATTATAGGGCTTCAGGAAGTTCAGAACTACCCTCGTTGTCTTCAAACCGTCTCAGGAATGGTTACGTTACTGTGTCGCTACCTCAGGGAGTTTAACGCACTGCTCTGCTACCCAAAACGACTTCATGGAGGTAAACGAGCTGCAGGTGAGCCCTATATTTCCTTCGCTCCCTCGACTGAGATGGGCTATGCCTTCGCTAGATTTGAAGCAGGATTTAGTGACCATTGCAACCTTTGCTGCTTCAATTAACCATAGAAAACTCGTTTGCCAAATTAATCCCTATGAAAACTTATTGATCAAATTAATTTCTAATGGCACTTGCCTTGTTATGTAAGCTGCCTTCCAAATTCGGAGTGCAAGACTCCGATTGATCTAATAATTTTTTCCTCAATTTATGTTATACATAATTTTAGTATCATGTTTTACCTATGGTGTTCGACTTATCATGATTGTTTTTATATTATAAATTGTATATATCTTTTTATTCCAGGTTGTACTTATTATTATATTAAATTTTATAAGTATTGATATATTCTTTTATTAGGCATAAATTTAGAACAAAGGAAGGAAAAAATATTTTAACGTTTACTAGGCTAAAAATAAATTACGAAATTATGGCAGGCATTGCTTCTTCATGTGCTTGATGTATTCACAAATAAGTTATCAATCTTTTTTCTTCAAATTGTAATCACACTCTACCAATTAATTTATTTATTTGCTAGTAAATAAGTTACCAATCTTTTTTCTTCAAATTTTAACCACACTTTACCAGTTAATTTATTTGCTATAATGACTCGTTATATATCTTACTATTAAAGTATTTTTCTAATTAAAGTTATATTTGTTGAAAAGTGTGCAACAAGAAATGCTTGTTGAGATTGCAACAAGATGATGGAGCTAAGTGAAAAGGAGTCGCCTTCACTAAGTGGGCCCGCAGGCTATTTTTGGCGCAAGTCTATTTTTAGACATATGGATCATGTCTATGGATTGCAGGTTGTTGTTTATGGATAATTGGTCAAATTGGGAAAAATAGATGGACTTCTATTTTAGATCACAGCGGAGTGACTGCTCAGTCTAAATATAGAACAGTCAAATATTATTAGCTCATAATAATATTTAGACTATAAACTTTGTCTTATTCTCTTGGAGCACTTCAGGATGAGCTACGGATGTGGTACATGCAGATCCCAGAAGGAAATACGTGGTTACCTATGGGATGACTAATATTTGCATGCAGGACTTCAGTTAGAACTCAAGTGAGTTGAGTTTAGTGGACTGGAGGTGCAGTTGATGGAGTTGTGTTCAGTTTAGCTTTGTTAAACTGGTTGTATTTAGTCTAACTGGCAAATAGACTAGAGATGAGTTGGGTGAATTAGTTATTAATTAATTCACAAGTTATTAACTCATAATACAACTAATGAATACATCAGTTAACTCAGTTGCATGTCAGTGCATGTTCAGTTCAGCAGGGACAGGTGTTAGAGAATCAGATTGCTATCAGTTGTGACTATAGTTGTGCATCAGATCTTGCACAATCAAGGGATTGAGTATGCCCATGAGGATTGCGTGGTATATCCAAGGGAAATACGAATTTGGATCAGCCATTCATCAGTATTCTCATGCAGGTATTGAGCAGTGGAGGCAGGCAAGCAGCGGAGGAGATTTGAGCCAGCGATTGATTCAGATCTGAGTTGTATTGTGTGTAATAGAGGTGGAGATACTTGTGAGAAGTATTATGTTGTGTAATGTTACATGACTCAATCATTAATATACAGATAGTTGGGGTTTTTAGCGGGATGCTTTCCCCGAGATACATACTGTGTTAATGTGTGAATGCTCTTGATGTTTTATTGTTATTGATGCTGCTATATTGATGATCAACGTAGAGTAGCTTATGTATTGTGTATGTTTTCCACAATAGTACATGATCAGGATAATCTCCATTGAATATGTGTTAAATTATTCAAAATTTCTACAGTAGAGAATCAGATTGCTATCAGTTGTGACTATAGTTGTGCACCAGATCTTGCACAATCAAGAGATTGAGTATGCCAATGAGTTTGCCCACGTATTTGCCCACATTTTAGCTTATGCTCATGTCCACAAAGTGTGAGTGACTATTTTGCAGGTGAAAAACTAGTTTGGTGAGCCATTCTCATCAGTTCTTGAGCAGGTATTGAGCAGTGGAGGCAGGCAAGGAGTGGAAGAGATTTGGAGATCATATCTGAGCTGTATTGTGTGTAACAGAGGTAGAGATACTTGTGAGAAGTATTATGCTGTGTAATGTTACATGACTCAATCATTAATATACAGATAGTTGGGGTTTTTAGTGAGATGCTTTCCCCGGGATACATACTGTGTT
>APFE031029056.1:0-45385 GCA_000404065.3 Pinus taeda
ATCTTAGATCCATCTTAATTATGTGTCTACCAAGTGCTCAGAGGGATAAATAGATTTCATCCCCCTCAGAGTGGTAGATGTGGAGTTAAGATGGATATAGGTTGGTTTTTATGATAATGAAGATATTAAATAGACTTAGGAAATTATATTGTAAAAACATCTTAAGGTGAATGGTTAAAGCTACATTTATTCACTTCACAAAATTTAGTAAAAAATACCAATATCTCCATTAATATTGGCTTTTAACTTTTTCTGATAAAAAAAAAAAAATCAAAACAAGGAAACCTTATCACTCTTTGCGCATCACCCTTATAGAAGATTTCTCACCATTTTTCAAACATTCTCAATATGATATCTTCATGAAAAATTTTGTACTGATGTTGGATTAGTTGTTTGAAAAATAATTTGGTTTGTAAAACCTTTCATCTTCTGTGCTATTCATAGTTTGTCCTAATGATCTGTAGGGGTCTGTCCTAAAAGGTGGAGATTGTTCACCAGAAAGGAAATTAATCTACATATGCTAATAAGCAATTTAGATCGGGAGAGACGTAATTAAATTTTATTATTAATTGAAGATTTCCAATTAAAATAATAATACATCTACATTTATATATTCATATATTGATTGGAAGGATTCACACAATGGTCACTTCTTTCAATTAGATCCCCTTGAAGCCCTTGGGATACATAATACTTTCTTATATAATATAGCTGGGGCTTGCTACTTGTTGGCATGTTGGGGTAAACAAACTTAATGTGTTTTTTTTTATCTCACAGTTGGAGTCTATGCAATAAGAAAGAAATTTCATAACTTGAAAAAAGTGGTAGCTTGACAAAATTTGTAGAGAAAAGATTAATCTCTCCTACCTTGATAGAACTCGTTGTCAATATCAACACCTACAAGAACTTTGTTGTAGAATATTATCAAAACTAATAGAAGGATATGAAAGAGTGTATTGTAAGAACCTTGACAAACACGACCACTGAAACTTGGAACATTGTTGTAGGAAGAAAAAAATTATGTTCTTTTCCAAACATGTATTGTTAGTATATTACGAATAATGAATATGTTTTCTTATTTATCATATATGGTTTCATACTTTAACAAAACATTCACCAGACTTCCACAATATTTTATTATCAGAAAAGATTTGCAAAGATCTTACACAAGATTTTATAATTCAGTGAAAGATTCTCCATCACTGTACAAGATAATATAATCTAGTGAGAGATTCGCCAAAAAAATTATATATATGTATTATATTATTGATAAAATTGCCTCCCATTTTTCCTATGTATCACGGGGATTAGCCCATTTATTATACATATAAATTTAGGGTGGTTCTTAAAATTTTCCCTTCCTTCAACCTTGCCAGAAGTAAAAGAGCAGTGTGCAACCATTGGCATAGAGGAAATAACAGTAGTTGACAGTGCAGTAGTGGGCTGCACACAACTCTTTGAACAGTCATTCGAGGTCCTGACGAGCTTGCAGGAGGGCCCTAATGTACAGTGAGTTGGAGACAGAAGAGTGTGAGCTACAGCAGCACTATGTTGAGGTCAAAGGCACAGTGTGAACTGTCACACTGACACAGACATTGACAAATCTGTAGGAGGCCAAGCAACTAAAAGAGAAGGTAGATGCAACACAACACAAGGAGGTAGTGCTGAAGGCACAACTGAACCCCTTGCTGGATGAGGCTTATGTGGTTAAAACCTGTATTGAAGGAAAGCTTACAAATCTATAAAAAACTCAAAAAAAGCTTCAGGCTGATAATTCAGGAGCAGTGACTGAGTAGATGATTGAAGAAGCAAAGCAGTTGGTTGCACAGTGCACTGCCGAGGTTGCAGTCATACAGGTTGCACTAGGAGGTCTTCATACTAAGATCTTTATGCTTGCAGAGTGACTCAAGGGCAATTCACGATGTTTGTGTTGGGAGCCTATTGGGAACAAAATCCGCCAAGGACAGTTTTGGGGCTAAAAGCCCATGTTTTGGGTCAAGTTTTGTAATAAAGTTGTAAAGTCTCTGTATTTTGTGGTTGCAGAGCGTGAAGGTGTCATGAGTCATAAAGGGTTGTCCATCCTTATTTTGTAAAGTGTAAAGTCAGCTATAAAGATCTACCCATGATCCGCGAACCATGGGATTGTATAAAAAGAGTTAAGTAAGTAAGCTCTAAGTAGTGTGAGTAGTAATAAGTATTAAACGATAAGGAGGAAGCCTTTAGAGAAGTCTAAGTTTCAGGTCTTAGAGTAGCTAGAGTCTCCGCAGCTGAGTGCGTAGAGGCTTAGGGTGGAAGTCTGCAACTGAGTGTGTGGACCCCTACAGCTACATGCACAAGGTAGATAGAGTCTATAATCATCTAAATATATCAATAAAGAGAAGAATTCTACAAATTATGTGTCTTTGCTTCCTTTTAATTCATCTTGTCATCTTGTGTATGAATTTCATTTACAATGCTTATGTGATGCACAAATGTATGCAGTTACATTGGTTAATTGAATGCAAGTAAGAATATTTGTTTATGTGGCACTAATCATGATCATTTAATAAGATAAGTAAGACACTTAAGATAATTTGGGAATCTGGACAATATGTTTCCCTAACAGCACAAAGATACCTAAACCGCATGTTAGGGTTGTGTGAAGGTCAATCATACACCTTCGCGGAGGTACCAAAGGGTGGAATAAAGGGTTAGATAGAAAAAGCCATAGAACTTAATGACCTGCATGAAATCAGCAATAGAGCATACAAACCAACATCATGACCATATTAGGGTGCGGAAACTTGGTTCCAGCATCCCCCCATACTGCTTTGGGTGAGACTTAAGTCCACGCTCCATGGGCTGATGCCAAAAGGGCCAGTGATGTAGGGATTTGTTTGGCTAACTAAAGCTCAACCTAGGTCAGGCCCCATGCAACCAACACTTATGCTTCTAGCATTCAGCTACACAACACACATTACTTCCATAGAAAGTACATGGATACATATTTTTAATAATATGCATAACAAAATTTTGATTAAATGGCACACCTTCTAAAAAACTGCTAGAATGGCACATCTGCTTACCTTTATGATCCTATATCTTTTCCAGAATTTGCTCAGGATGTAATGACTGACACCAATTTGCTATGTGACCTTTCTTTCCATAATAGTCACATGTTGATTGGTCAAATGCCAATCCTTTGTATTAGGGTCTTTCCTAAACTAATATTGGCTAGAGTCTGCCTTGGCCATACTTGTCGAGGCCTTTGCCTTGCTAATATTCGATTTTTCTCATCAACTTCATAGCAATTCCTTTCTTATATTTATTGAAAGCTCCAATCTCATTATCTCTTGAAGCCTCTTCCTTCTCTATTTCTGAATCAATTTCTTGAGATGCTCGTACATAAGAAAGTTACTCAAAAGGTGAGGAAAAGGTACCAATCAATTCTTCCACTGACTGTGCTTTTGGAGTGTAGATGGTTATGAGTTTTATTCATTCGACTGATGAAATGGATATACTTCATTGTCTCCAATAATGGATGGAATTCAATATGAGAGAATTCCCCTCTGTTGATTTCTCTACATGGCTTTGGTTCTCACTTGCGGTCTTTGTTTGTATTCTTACAATGCCTTCACCATGTGTCACAATGCAACATTTTCTTACTGATATTATTGAATGAATTATTCCAATTATTGCATATTATTTTTCTTCTTTCTTTTACCCATACTTTCAATCTGGCAGAGACCTGCTCTGATACTAAAATGATTTGAGAGTGTGTTATCGTCCTCTAACACTTTGAAATCTTTTGAAATTATGTCTTTAGTTCATAATTTATTCACATATGAATCATTGAATTTTTAATGATCTTAAAGATAAAAAATAATCAAAACATAATAGCGACATAAATAGACAGACACAACCATTTGAGGATGGAGTGCACACCTCCTGGGCTACGTCTTCGGGCCTTACTCAAACGCTAGGATGTTGTATCGATCTTGGCTAAAAAGAGAGTATATAAGAATTATGTGTCGCTTAGAGTCAAACTGATGATGGAGTGGCACTGTTTCCCTTCAAGAAAAATTCTCCTACAAAGAACTCTCACTAACCATATGACTCGATTTTACAAAGAGGAAATTGCATGAAAACGAGAGGACTCCGTAGAAAGGGTCCTTGTACTCAAACTCAAGATCAACAAGAAATAACATGACTACTCCAAAACGTCTCATACATCATTGTCACCATTATGGAATGTGCTCGCAGACATCAATGGCTATTGTCAAAAGACAGGCCTCAATGTTGGCTTTCCAATGCAACTTATAGATCTAAAAAGGGCCCAATATTGGCCAAGTTATACCTCAAAACGCATATTATAGGCACTGATAAATGATATTTTAACTTTTATTTGTTAAACTCCCTTAGCTTCTGGCACAATGGAAGATTATTTTATAGATCCACATGCAGGTCCAAGGGTCAAACCTGCAAACCTCCCTGGATTCGGTTTGGCATACATAGTAATTTGATATCACTCGGCACAACCATAGTATATTTTTTACAACAAAACTCTAACATTAGAATTCGGGCACACTATAATACAAATATAACTTTAACAATATAAACAAGACCCAACAGTGATAAATCCAAATCCTCACATGTCATATGGTTAGTAACCATAGATTTAAGATAATCGGTGGTAACATGATGATTGTACCAATTTTGGAGCCTACTGCTAGCTCGGTTGGAGCATTGACAACTCTATCCATGGATATGGCAGATATACATATGAACCTCCATTATAACATATGGTTAGTAACATCCCATATGGAATATTGTTACAACAAGTTTTTAACAATAGTTCAATGGACCGACAGTGACATCTTCGGCGGCATCAAGTGTTATATGGAGTTCTAACCTTATAACAATGTTGAGATTTATCTATCCTCATGGCAAGTGGTTATAACGAACATTGGAGTTGGTGAACGATCTGATGGTGATATGGAGACTTTGTGTGGCATCCGTTACAACCATAGGTTATATATGGTATAACAAACATACCCACTCACCATCCAAACTCGGATATGGTTGTAACAAATATTAACATTGGCATATGTGGTTGTAATACTATGGTGTGACAGTTGACTATGTATCAACCCTAGCTATGTTTGGTGTCACAATACAACAATCCATGGGTTTGGTAGACAGTTGAATATAGTGGCTCCGCCAACCCTTACCCACATGCTAATATAACCAAACTTTAGATAAATAAATTCTCCAATGCTTAATAAGAACCATCGGTGCCTAAACAGTGAGGTGGAGAAGTTTGTAGGGAGGAGGTCACAGGATCAAATCCTATCCAGTTCATCCATCCATTAACAAAATTTTGGCCACTCCTATAAGGCCATGTTGATCCACTGGATTGGTTGTCCTTCAACTAATCAGAAACTGCAAGTTGTCCCATTACATATGCACCACATGTCACAATCTCATTGGTACTGGAACCTTGACCATGGAACCCTGAAGAGGAACCTTGCTTGCTAGAACTGTGAGCATTGACCTTTGACTTTGACCAATAGAATTTGACTTTGCATAACTTCTTCATTCGAAGTCGGATTTCAGCCATTCAAGTTGTGTTGAATTCAAAACGATGATATCTACATAATGAGCCTAGGTTCAACTTCTTATGAGAAATTTTATTTTTAGACATGTCGGGATTTATTGCTATTCATGACCATCCTAGTCTCAAAACCTTATGTAGCCAATATGACTAGACTCAATGAAGAGCCATCTAGATCAATTGGCCATATGGTGGAATTGTTGATGCATTAAATATATAACCATTTGGAGTGTCGAATTTGGGTTGGGCATAGAGATTTTATGTGAAAAAATAGGATATCCCATTTTGGTTGTCAACATTTATGGTTTTTATAATGAAAGAAAATTATTTTGGGACTTGTTATTATAGAAATGGCTCATATCCAAGGAAAACCTAGATTTGAGGGGGTTTTAATTTTTCATTAGGATATTTAGAAGTTTGGCCCCACCACGCAGGAAGAGATACCTTCATGAACTAATTATTTCATTAGCTAATGGATCATGAATTACATGATATAGACATGGTGAACCTAAAACTCACTTGGAGGAACAAAAGAACTGGAGAAGAGAGAGTATCTAAAAGGATTGATATGTTCCTAATTACATAATGGCTATTGGAAAAGGTAACCCTCCTTCAACAATTGGTTTGATGTGGTAGGGAATTAGACCATTACACAATATTCATGGAATCAAAAGGACAATTCCAAGGATATAATTTAAAATGAATTGGATCCCCATGACTCTGAAATAAAGGGATTTGTAGAAGAGAAATTTATAGGAAATCTTGAGATTTTTAAGAAGGTTGTGATAGGATTGGAAGCTTTAAAGTGCAAAAGAGTTGATCAATATCTTAAGGAAATTGAAGAAAATATGAGAATCATATATGTCTCAAAGGTAAGGAGTTTCAACTCACATTCATCCGAGGAACAACTCTTCATGCTGAAATCAAAAAGGAAAAAAATGTTGGGTGAAAAAAAGGAATTGTATAGCTTAAAGAGTAGGGAAATATAGATGACAATGTAGAGATGACAATGTGAAAATTTTCTAGGATTATGCCAAAGGGTAGAAGTCAAGAAATAATATTTGGATCATGCAGGACCTAGAAGGAAATTAGGTAACATACTTTGAAGGACTTGTCAATAGGGGTAAGCAGCACTTTTCGTCTCTTTTCAATGCCACATATGGAGTATCTATTGAAGAGGTTATTCATAAAACACACATTTTCCTTTTATTTGCTTAAGAGGAAGGAAACAGACATTTGATGGAGATGGTTATGGAGGATGTGTTGAAAGAGGTGCTTAAAATCTTCTAAAAGGACAAAAGCTCAAGTCTAGATGGTTGGACCACATAAATCTTCATTGGCATTTTCGACTTAATTGGTGTGGACCTCTTGAGAGTCATAGAGGAAAAAAAGCAAAGGAAAAGTGTTTTTAAATTCAACATTCATAGCTCTAATCCCAAATTTAAATGACCATAAATAATTCAAAGGCTTCATGCCAATTTCCTTGTGAAATTACATCTAAAAATTAATTACAAAATTGATTTCAAGAAGGATAAAACATATTATGTCAAAAGAAATTTTGGGGGATCAATTTGGATTCCTTAAATGAAATAAAATTTACAAAGAAATATCACTAGCATAAGAAGGCCTTCATAACATCAAAACAAGGAACTTGAAAGAGGTGCTAATAACGATTAATCTTTCAAAGGTCTATGATCAAATAAGTTGTAAGTATATTCATCATCTACTTACTCATGTAGGGTTCAACATGTTTCATTTCTTGTATTATGGGATGTCTCTCCTTGGCTTCCCGTGTTGTTCTAATCAATGGCTCAACATCCCGTTTATTTCATGTTGAAAGAGGACTTATATAGGGGTTCCCTTTATCACCCTTCCTTTTCATATTGGTGGCTGAAGGACTATGTAGGACTTTACATGACCTAAAAAGGAGAGTGGATTTCAAAGGAATATTGGTGGCTCATAATCTATAAATATTCATTTTTTGTTTGTAAATGACATTCTAATATTATGTGACAAATCAAGGCAGGATGCAAACAAATTTCACAAAGCATTATCCCTCTTTTCTAAAGCAATTGGAATGATTGTGAATGGAAGAAAATATATCATATTAGTTTAGAATTTTGAAGAAGGGAAGGTGTAGCATATTAAAAAAAAATCTACTATGATATGAAGGATCTACTGAAAGGGATAAAATACTTGCGCTTCCATACTATGTCAATCATCTATAGGAACAAATATTGGAGATGGATCATTGTAGAACTAGAGAAAATACTAAGTTATTGAAGCTTCATATGGCTTTCAAGAGAAGGAGGCTTGGTCCTAGACAAATGGATCTTGAAAGGAATTTTGGAAGCTTTAAGGAAAACTAGTTTGATATTTCCTTTGGAAGGAGCCAAGGATTACCTTTTCATTCCTGGGGGTAATGGGATAGAGTAGCAATGCCAAAGTTGTTCGGGAGTTTGGGAATCATTTTTTTTTATGTTCTCCAAGTCTCTTGATGCAAAGAATGTATGTGTAGAATTTTTGATAGAAATTGCAAATGATTAAGAAATCAAACTGAAATTAGGAGACACAAATTCAACTCTACTAATCTATGAAATGAAAATCATAATTTATAACAACATGCATAGACAACCCCTTTGTCGCTTTGCATTAAATAAGATGAAAATAGAAAAAATACAATGACTTGCATCGAATATGAAGTGCATCTTGCACTACAAATCTTGTTCTCATGCTTCCTAAATTTCTTTTTCCAACAATTAACCAACTCAATCCTCAACTAACATTGTATTTCCTTGCACACTCCTAGAGGAATTAGCCCCTAAAAAGTATGATAAATTCGATATTTCCTTGTGCAATAACTTGAGGAATTGATCAATTGCTCAATGAAAAATCACTGTACACTCAACAATATACAATTATAAATACAAATATGTCTTTCCCATAGACTCAACAAGGAAATTCAAATTCCATGCATAACTAGGGCTATTTTTAGCAAGCTGACTAGTTAATTGAGAGATCAGTTAGTTAAAAACAATCATAACTACTCAACTAACCTTAAACTTACTCAACTAATTGCTAGAAGTCAATTCACTGAGTTCAACTAAAAATAACCCAAATAGATTGTTAACTTTTAACAATCACTACATGAACAACTCTACTCCAAGCCTACAAACCCAAATTTGTCGATCTAAATAGGAGACAAGGCCATGCCACTCTATATAACTAAAATCCAAGTCATATTGCTGATGTGGAAAATCAAATTTCTCCATTTGACTAAGGCATTAGTAAAATGAAGCCTTTTATTTCTACATTGTAATAGTCACTCTTAGCAAGAAAAGGATTCTTCACAAGCCTAATCTTGCACCTCTGTAGGAATGTATTGTAACACTATCTCTCACTATTGTTGTTGCTACTATCATAGTTGCAACTCAAAAGCATCCAAAATATTGAATGTGTTGTGTCTCTGAACTGTAATTGTCTCTTGCATCTCTCACTACTACTAGCCTCTACACTATCACCCAAGATCTTGCTGCATTAACTGACACTAATCTTTCTTCTAGTAAATAATGTGGGGCCCTGTTGCAAGGGTAATGAGGAAGAGCATATTGAAATTGTTATTTCTCTCTTGTGGATCTTGCCCAAAGCCTTTGCAACTAAGGGACTAAGGCTCTACATCACCCCACCTCACTCCTAGAGGTATAGTTGATGCATTGCAAAGTCTACCTCTAGCTTGTAGAATTTTTTTACTCTAACTCCAATCCATTTCACTTGCCCACTGGTAACATACTTCAGAAAATATTTTCCCTTACTGAACACAACACCATAACATTTGTCTTTCAATATAGCTACAAAAATCAAATTCCTCTTTAGCGCCGACACATACATAACATTTTTCAGATGAAGATGGGAGCATGACTCCCTCTTAAAGGTGAAAATACCAATTACTTTAGTACCACACATCCCATCATCTCAAAATTCTATCTGTAATTTGAAATCCTTCTTCTCTGCACTACTAAAGAATTTACTTGTTTCTGTCATATGATATGAGGCACAAAAATATATATACTGCTCAATCCCTTTTACTGTGATTTCCATGCAAGAAAAGAGGGTGAAATATAACTAAAATTGAGCAACTAGATCATCTCCCCCTAATCCTACTACACGAATCCTTCCTAGATTTCTTGTGTGGACACTTTCTTGCATAGTGTCCATATTCACGACAGTGAAAACATCTTATTTTGTTGAGTTCATTTTTCTTACATTGTTTTGTCTAGACTCTACATCATGTTAGGCCTTCTTGCTCCCTACATTCTTTTTTTTCCAACTAGAGAAAAGTCATATTCCTCTTCTCTGGATGTGATACCATCCTTCGTGTTCCTTGTGATCTCTTTCCACACCAAACCAGACCAAAGTTACTCCGAATTTGGCAACGTTTCCATTCCATTTAATGAATCTTGATAACTATGCCAAGATTTTGGAAGGCCTAGGAGAGATAGTCTCACTAGATCATTTGATGGCACATTTATCCAACTCCTCCAAGATCTTCTTAGATTTGAGTGAATCTAGAAAAGTATTGGACTACAATTTCATTTTTTTGCAATCAAAATTTTCGAAGCTTGTTCTTCAATGCCAATTTTTTGGCATCATTGTTACATTCAAATACATCGATGAGGGTCTTCCACATAGAAAATGGATGTAAATTAGAGACCATGTGGTCTCCTACACGATCCAAGGTGATCCTCATGGCTCTTTTAGTATCCTTCTTCCACTGGGCTAATTGCTACACACCAAACTCTAGCTATAAAATCCTATCATTCCAAGCTATAAAATTTGAGCTTCCCTTCGAGGAATACTCCAATCTCAATCCATTTAAATACATCTTATTGGTATTGAAGAAAAACTACTTCACAAAATCCACAATTCCAAATATTTGAAGGAGAAGATCTCTTGACCAGTTTCTATTGTGTTTTCAGGCTCAAATACTATGTATATTTTTTTATAGAAATTGCAACTACTCATGAAATTAAACTGAAATCCAGATAAAAAAATTATACTCTCTTAGTCCACGGAATGAAAATCAAAATTTAGAATAAAATGAATAGACATGAGATAAGCAAAACCACATGTACACAGATATTTCTATGCGAACCCAACTTGGAAAAACCATTCCGTTTCTTTGCATTAATTAGGATGAAAAGGGAAACAATTAGAATGACTTGTTTTGAATATGAAGCACACCTTGCACTGTAAATATTGTTCTCCCGATTTCTATCTTTCTCTGGCCAACACTTAGCCAATTCAATCCTCAGCCAACCTCTTATTTCCTTACGCAATCCTTGAGGAATTAGCCCCTTAAAAATAGGAGAAATTCCCTATTTCCTTGTGCAATAAATTGAGGAATTGATCAATTTCTTAGTGCAAAAGAACAATACACTCAAAGTATACAATTATAAACACAAATGTGCCTTTTCCATTGATTAAACTAGGAAATTTTCATTCCATGCATGACTATGGATATTTTTAGTTGGTTGACAAGTTAACTGAGAGATCATTGAGTTAACAACAGTCATAACTACTCAACTAACCTTCAATTGAATCAACTAATGACTAGGTATTAGTTAACTAAGTTCAGCTAACAATAAATCTACTAGGTTGCTAAATTTAGCAAACACTACATACATGACTCTACTCCAAGCATACAAACTTAAATTTGTTGATCTAACTAGGAGAAAAGGCCATGCCACTCTAGCTAACCAAAATCCAAGTCATCCTGCTGATATGGAAAATCGAATTTCTCCATTTGACTAAGGAATTAGTCAAATGAAGCCTTTTCTTGCTACATTCTAACACTCCCTCTTAGCAAGAAAAGGGTTCTACACAACCCCAATATTGCACTTCTATAGGAATGTACTCTAACACTACCACTCATTGTTGTTGTTACTATAACAATTGCAACTAAGAAGCATCAAAAATACTAAATCAGATGTGTTTATGAGCTACAACTATCTACTAAGTCTCTAACTGTTATTATCCTTTGCACTATCACTCAAGATCTAATTGTGTCAATTGGCACTAATCCTTCTTCTACTGAATAATGTGGGCCCTTGTCACAAGGGTAATAATCCATGAGGGAGAGCATACTATAACTGCTACTAATCTCAACTTAGCATTCATCATTATAACAAAACTTGAGGTCTCTTCAACAATTTTGAGGTTTCTTCAATTTTGATGTTACTGCCTTAGGCCATGCTCCCACCATTGATCATTCTCTTGCGTTTAGGTCTCCCTTGACTTTAAGATCAATAAAAATAATATTCAGCATGATGTTCATGAAGCACTCCACCATTTTAGTATGACACTCTTCCCCTCACTTCGCAATGCAAGTAGCACCAAGGTGGTCATTCTTAATAGTAAAAATTTCAAAGGAAATAGCCATTGTACAATCACAATGATCTAATCATTTTCATAAGGATCTAAATGTCTACCACAAATACAAGAAATGGACAAAAAATTATAATCCATCAAGGAAGTCACACAAAATGTGGGGTAGGTAGAGGAATATATAGTTTACAAGTATTTGATGGTTGTTTCAAAAAATATATGAATATGACACAATAAACATCTCATCTAAAAGAAACTATTTATATAAGGTAATAGAAGCATACATGGATGGTTCAGAGCATTTCAATAAATCTTATTAATCACAATGTTGTCAAAGGTCACATGAACACATTGATTGCATAAAAAAACCCATCACAACATAACAAATTAAAATAGAAATAACCAAATTTATTTTAAATAATATTTATGTAATTCACATTATATTAAGTATAGTTTTAATTTCAATATTTGTTTTTAATTTAGTTAAAAAAAATAGGCAAATTGAATTCCAAATATTTTATTTAAAAATTTCCTTATACTTTCATGCACTATTTTCATGGACCATTGAAGACCTTTCCTCAAAAGCTCTTACAATATCATTATGCCTATTATTTATGTTTTTATTCATGAATAACGCTTACTAAAGTGACCTTACGTTTATTTTAATATATTTTTTTTTGTAGGGTAAATGGTATTGCCTTCAAAACTAGAAATTACAAAATAAACTGAAATGTCAAGTAAGTCTCTCACTAGGGAGATCTAACCAAAGTCAAAAGTTCTCTTCGTAGAGAGGTGATTGGTAATTGAGTACTAGGAGATACAAAATTTAGCATACAAAAGTTACGAATCTCTTTGAAGACTCAATGTAGAAAAGCAACAATGATAAAATAACCGTAAAGCATAAACATGATAGAAACTAGGAAGAATGATTTGAATCAAAGATAACGAATTGGATGGGCTCTTTAGTATCTCTTGAGGTTCCTCCCGTGATGAGGGGATACTATTTTGATGTTCAATTATCTCCATTATTTCATTTAAGTCCCTTATATGTTGATTAATATGCTCACAGGAATGGAAAATATCTATGTGATCCTCATGCTAATCCAAGGGAGTACACCCCAGTAGAAATTTGATATTCCAATAGAGATCAACTGTTTTCATACACTAATTAAAATTACCTCTCATATTTTTTGTGTTCAAAATCCAATCTTCCCACTCATTAAGAACCTTAGTGTATGAGAGTAGTGGTTATGAGTGGAAGCTTCCCCATTCACATGGGTGAGATCTTCCTAGATAGGTCTTGGCATGAGGACATAAAAGCTAGAGGAAATATCCTCTAGATGATGATGCATGCATGTACTACACTTATGGGCTAACTCTTGGTAATATGTAGGAACCCTTTGAACTTGTGTCCATTGATGAGGAATTGAGAAAAGGTTAGAGAACCATTTAAACTTGAGCAAATAATAGAATAGATTCAAGTATTTACAGAATGGTGAGGACCACTATGCAATGAAAGTACCGAAAAGGCAGTCATCATAGTTAAAAGGATCTCCAATGAGATACACAAGTTGTATTAGGAAAAAGGGAAGGGGAGGATAAAAAATGACCCGAAACAAGAAACAAAACGAAATACACTACAATGGGAGTTTTCATTGAGAAAACTCATAAGGAAGAGTGTACAAAGACATGGAATAAGTTGAAGGAACATGGAGAGGAAGTGTTACTAGGAAATAGGGGATCCCAACAACAAGAGAAAGGGGGCGGGCTAGGAAAGGAAGTGAGGGCATGAGAACTAAGGAGGGGAACCCCAAGGGAAGTAGCTAGGAACAAGGTGTAGAGAAATGAAAAAAAGAAAGCCCAAGAACTAATGTATACAATGAGCTAATCAACTTGAAAGAGAGAAAATAATATGTGCTAATAACAACTCTACATTGAAAACCAATATTACCTGATTCAAAGCATTACCATAGAGGAGAGAGCGAGCCAATGTCCTTGAACTGTCGATTTCTTGAATTAAAAGGAATATTTTGGGAAAGAAAAACTCTCTTAAGGTCTATATTAAGATAACACCATGCCAATCCCATCTCAATCTTCACAAGCTCCAAACTTTAATACAAATTCTTAGTATTCACCATAGGAACAAACTCTAAATGCGGATGTTGGCTTAGAACCATGTGGGTGAAGTCCTTTTCCTGCATTACAACCACATGAGTGAGCACTCAACTCGCACTCATTTCCAATTCCATTATCTGTATGGTTTGGCTGGTGATAATGATAACCTTCCTACTATATATTATCTCTATTAATTATTCACGGGGTGTATTACCAGATGCCCTAGTCCATTTGCCAGTGGAATGGAGGCATCCTCCCCTTAATTTATCTTGATAGTCACTCCATTCAAGAAAAACGATTAGTTTTAATTCAAAATAATAATTGAAATTATTTGTTTTGTAAATTTTTATTAAAATATATTTTGATAATTAAAAAAATATATATTAAATTTAATTTAAAATAATTAATTACAAGTATTTATTTTTAAATTTGCATTAAAAATGGTGTTTTAATATTGGTATTTTATTATATAAATATCGAGATAACTTTTGTGAAAGTAGTGAAATTTTTTTTTACGAATTGTTTGAAAATGAAATATTATATATCTATTTAATATCTTTTTTTTTCCTTCCTCATTCGGGTGTCCATTTTATTTTGTAGGTCTCACAAGAGGATTAAGTATAATAAGAATAATATTGGTTTGAAATTCAATTTATAAGATGACTATGTATATATTATATACCATTGTTACAGTATTGATAAGACTTTAATATTATAGTCCTCTATAATATTATAATAGGAATTATATTATATTAAATTAATAATGAATTAAAAATTTTATTCCAATCAATAAAAGATAGTGTTAGAAACCTTAACAAATTACACTATTTAAACTAACTATTTATAGATAACATTACAATTAAACATTAAATTTATGATCTCTAAATAATATTCCACCCTAACAAACTATATTAATAATTTAATTATTTCTAGACAATATTATTACAACATTTAATATAAATATTTCTAGATAATTTGTAATGTAAGATTTAATACTAATATTCCATTTATAATATCGAAATATAATATGTATTTATTCCACAATAGCTATTTTATAACTAAATTTATAATATCAAAAATTAATATTTATTTATTACATAACAAATTACCTAACAGTTATTTTCCAATGGCTAAATCTCTGGAGTGATGCATCCTTGCTATTTATTCCCTCAGATCTATTGATTTCTCACTTTGTCTTCGGGATGAACCACATTAGTTCATTCCAAACATTGACCAAATTCTAATGATGTATTTAATATAAAAGACTAATATCAACATCATGGATCACAAAAGTCTTAGATCTGACAGAATTATTTTTATTAATTGAATAAATCAAATTTAAGAATTAATAATATTTATATTTAATCATAATAATTTTTTTATATTGAGTAAACTCTATATGTATATCAGTAATTTCTAGCATGTCGAAATATTGAGATAGGAGGGTCTAAGTCAGATACTACCAACATACAAAAAAAACATAGTTGATTTTGATTGCCAAATACTTAAAAGACTTACATTTAAACATTTCTAACATGGGTATACTCTCATGCACTAATTATATGAAAATAAACAAAAGCAATGATTAAATTGGTCTTTTGGTGTTACTTTTTGTTACCATTGGATGCAATTTTACTTGATCTTTCTTCTTCCATTTTACTACTTTTTTATATACTTCTATTTGTTTTGAAGAAGTGCTCACTGATTTAATTGTATTTGACACATATTGTGCCAAGGTTTATTATTTTTCTTCAGAGTCAATTGCATCAATTTTATTTTCCTAACTTTTTTATTTCTACGGTAAATACCTACCATGGGATTCATGACCAACATCATACTAATCTAGATGTTATTTTTGTGACCTCTAGGGAACTTGATCTTGTTGTTTTTCTTTGCGGGCTAGAGTTGTTTGAAGTGAGGGAGGAGTTGAAGGATATTTGTTTTGTAGAACTAATTGATGATCCTCAATGGAGCAAACCCACCAAGTAGATTTTTGCTACGTTTTGTTACTATTATTTAACCCAGATGGAGAAATGAAAAATTATATGGCCAACATTACAACAAGCCATAGACCACAACGAAACATGCTCATAATATAATTTTTGAGTCTAGGAATATTATTTTCTAGTTAGGTTAATTTCAACTGGAAACCCAAGATTGAGGTCGATTTCCACATAGATTATAACATAAGTAGCAATGGTTCTCCTTTAAGTTTCAATGGAGGAAAAATGGAACTTTCCTACAAAAAATTTAATACCCTAAGGAGAGTGAAGACCCTCAAGATGAAGTGATAGATTTGGAATCCAATCATAAATAGGATTATATATTAGGACATCTATTTTTCTATCAAAGGAGGGAAACCTAGGCTTCATACATAGAACGGAATTATCCCAAAACCATGGACTTGAGTTAAAGATTATATCCCTATCTTCAACACTATTAAAATAAACAACAAAAAATCCCTTAGCACAAGGGTGGATGAATACTACTTAGGTGATCATAAGCCAATATTTTACAATCCAAGATTGATATGAAAGCCATGCATAAAACCCAAACAATGGGAAACAAAGCTATCATATCTAAGTGAATCAACTTCCTCATCAATTTTTGAGTTAATAGGAATGGAAATAGATTGATCTTTATGAACCAAAATGGTGGAATAAAGCATAAAATATTGTGGAAGGATCGATTTCTTGACGGAAATAGCTCCATTAGAAGCAACAAATGGATTTGAATGCACATTCCTATGAGACACATGATCATCAGTGATTGGAGTGGATAGAGCACCCACTGGAAAGATTGGGGATATTCAAATTAATAATAATGGAACAAATGTGGGATTTTCGAGCGATAACTACATAGAAACACAACCAAACACTACATGGAAAGGATTTTGAGTCAATCTACAAAGACGCAACCACCTTTGGATCGCAACATGGACACATTTTTGCTCAAAGTAAGCATGGTTTGGATGCATTGAAACCACTAAAATTCAAAATGGTAGAAACAATTGCTACGATGCACTATAATATTGATAGGGTTAATTGGAAATGGCCAGGGAACCCAAAATTCATAAATATTTTTGAACTATCAAAATAATAATAATAAAAATAATTTTAAAAATAAAAGATAATTATTTTAATTTTTAAAAAAGGAAGTATGGTATGCTTTATAATTGTGTGAGGATAGGTGTGATCATAAGTGGAAGAACCTCGAAAGGAGGGGGGATTTATTAGTCTATGGTTTGACTCGGTAATTACCTACTTAAGAAAAAACCATAGAATTAAGAAACACACAAATTTAATATCATTGAATAGTTATCATAAACATCCAGGAGACTACAAAGAAGAGGGGATGTGTTATTTATTGTTCAACATATTCATTTGTTAAAAATATGAAAAATAATTTTTTATTTCAATGCATAGGTCCTCAATTAGAATTCCTATTTTGTTTTTTACAAATATGATAATAAAACTTGAATAAACTTTATTGTTGTCATTTTATTATATTTTTCTTCCTAAAAGAATATGAGTAGCCAAATTTGTTTATTATCAACCCACCATAATAGCATAATGACCAGTGGCAATAGTACCAGTGTTGAGGTTTACTACAATCAAACCATACATTATGCTCAATTGACTGTAGAAATTCAATATCCATTGTTATTTAATCAATGGAATGCATGTTGAATATGTTATTTAACTACATGACAAA
Organism: Pinus taeda; assembly: GCA_000404065.3. Taxonomy (NCBI): domain Eukaryota; kingdom Viridiplantae; phylum Streptophyta; class Pinopsida; order Pinales; family Pinaceae; genus Pinus; species Pinus taeda. The sequence continues at coordinate 17,807 of APFE031029056.1, forward strand.
TATCTCAAAGTGAAATTGATAGTAGAACATGTAGTGGTCATCTACTTGATTTGGATGGTTGGGAATGAACAAACTATCAGCATCAAACATAGGATGTAGAGGATTGATATGCATATGAGATTAATATTCGAAGATTGTTTGATAGTGAAAATGTCACCATTAAACATAAGATGTAGATGGAAACACCTTATGATGTAAAGATAGGCCTCTTCCAAACTCTTATTATCATTAAAAAATCCATGTTACTTGTTGCAATTTAATTATGATTATATGTGTTTTCTTTGAACTTATAGAGAATAAAATCCAATGTTAAGACAAAAATAGATCACAATTTTACTTTTCTTATAATGGATAGAGGGGATCTTTGCCAAAAAGATAATATCATTTACATATAAAATCAAGACAATGACTAATCCTACTAGCTTTGCTCCTACAAAACTTACTTCCTCTAATAAATCCTCTACCTTGTGAATATAAATATTAAAAGTCATACGTCATATAGAACAATCTTGCTTAATCTTATATTGAAATTGATTTCCTCTTACTACTGCTTGTTACTTATAAAATTAGTAATAACCTGTCATGTGAGGTTATTATTGCAACTATGAACTAAAAAGGAACTTCAATGTTTTATAGCCTCTTATGGAGACAATTTCTAGGCATTTTGTTAAAAAAAATCTACACCTATGAAATGAAGTTGACCACTTAGCTCTCATACATAACCTTCAAGTCATGAAATAGTAATCTTTTCAAATATAATGCATACAATTTATGGATATATATATATATATATATATATATATAATATATAATAATAATATATATATATATAGATTATATATATATAGCACTCATTCATGAACATTAAAATACTCCCAAGAAAATTTGAAAAATATTCCAAACTTTTGATAAAAATTATATTGTAGGTATGTAACTAGTTGAATAGTTTCTTATTTAAAAATAATGTCCTCTTTTATACATCCTAGAGATGCAGAATTTCGAATTATGTCACCATTAGTAAGTACCTATATATTTTAAACAATGAAGCAATGTTTTGTAGCTATTTTATCCACTTCCTATCTCTCTACGTTATTTATATCTTTTGGTTTTTGTCGTTGTTAGTAATTCTTTTTCTTTTTTAAGATACTATTAGACCCCTTGTCTGTGCGCGCACACGCGCGCACACACACACACACACATATAGAGAGAGAGCTTTCTTAGGAGCCAAAATATCCTATAAAAGTTGTGAAAGTGCATAATTACTTTTGGAGAAGGAAGAAAATATGGAATTTTATTTGAAGAGTTATTTTATTACACACATTGAACTTGTTGGGGAATGAGTGAACTTAGTGTGGAGTTGTTCATGGTCATTTCTTCTATAAAAATAATATTGGAAATCATTATTATTAGGAATAATATCGTGGAGAAATAAACAAAATGAATGTACATGTATAATACAAGAGAGACACTAATACATGTATTTCACTCAATATTGGCAATGTCCCTGCAGGAACGGTGAGTCCATTTTATTTCATCCATCAAAATAATGGGATGTGTCCTACAACTCATCAATGACAACCTCCTCTTCACTCTCTCACAGTTTATTGTTTTTGTTTTAGTGGTTTCTCAATAACAAAATTGTAACACAATGCCCTCACAAGGAAAATATGGTTCCCTTGTTGGTAAAAAAACCCTAACATAACTTATAGCATTAGATATGTTACCTAATTATTAATGATCAAAATTGACTATGAAATTACAACATTTTCCAAGGAATTTCCCAAAAAAATTCTTATAGGTTGTTTCCCTTGTTTATCATTAATAATGTCTAATGTCACAAGTATAATATTTAAGGGAAAAATTTCCCTCAGTGTTGTTACTCATTTAATATATATAGGACTAAATATTCAACATCTTTGAATATTCCTTCTTGATATGTCCCCTTTGTTTCCTCAATTTTTTCTTTTTTACTATGTTCTTTGTTTTTGTTGTTAGGAATTTCATTCCTACGACTCTTCTCGTTAATATCCTATATTGCCTTGTTTTGTGAGATTATTTTCTTGGTGGGGATAAGTATACAATAAAAGAGTTGTGAAATTTTCTACTTCAATTCTAAAATTATTTCAAGAACCTTTATCCTCCTTCTTGTTATTGATCTTTCGTAACTCTTAGAAGACTCCAACCTTTTATTGTTCCTTTATTTCTCTTCATACTTCAACAAATATTTCGTGTTGGGTTAATATTTTCCAAATGAATTCAAGCTTTTGTTTTTTTTTTCTAGTTGCATAAGATTTTGATGAACCATAAGATAAAGAATAAAATATTTTCGTTCCTCGAAAACTATCATTTAATTTGTCCCTAGTGACATTTCCAAAAAAAGTTAATATCTAACATTGCTAAAGGAGAAAAAAAACCTTCTTAATTCTTATAGAGTTAGTTCTCTCCTTTTAGAAAGAATTAAAACTCATAATGAAACATAAAGTAAAAGAGTATACACAAGTGGAGATGATATTTACAATATCATTAAAAAAGAAACTATAAATAAATTTAATTAATTCAAGACATTTGTTCCCATCATAGTAGTAAATAAACACATCATCTCATTGAGAAATATGAAAGGAAGCAAACCAAATGTATAGATAACTTAATAGGATATTCTCATCAATATTATAAAGGAGAAAATGAAACATGTACCAAACATCCATCATAATAGTAAATAAACACATCATCTCATTGAGAAATATGAAAGGAAACAAACCAAATGTATAGATAACTTAATAGGATATTCTCATCAATATCATAAAGGAGAAAATGAAACATGTGCCAAACATCCCATGCTTTAAATCTAGTCTTGAGATCACAATAGTTATGAGATTTTGAGTGTATACAATCTCTAATATTAAAAGATGGTAAGTTTATGAATGAATACTAACTGAGAAAATGCAGGGAAAAATCAATTAAGGCAACTTTATTGATACAATTCTAGGAAACGAATTTATCTTTCTTCTCCATTCAATGACGTCTCTTTAAATATTTCACTTTTGAAAAAAAAAATCAACCACTCCAGTTATATTTATAAAATTGAAGCTAGTTAGCTTTCAATTACATTTTGTACAAGGTACTTTCTAACCATTTTTGTGATGAAGTCCCATAATGGTGCTACGATTATATCACGCTTCACTTTAAATTGGAGAATTCACATTTGACTTCCCTTAATTTAGAACTTAGTTTATGTGCCATTATTTTCTAATCATCATTCCTATCGACATAGTTCACTAATCATTTATAGTATATTCCTTGTATTTGTTTCAAAAGTATAATCCTAAGAGATATGCATTTCATCTAATTTGTCTTTCATCTTTTATTTTGTTAGTATGAAAAAAATATACTACCTTATGTGATCCATCTATTTCCTTTTCCCACATCACTGAAATTAAAGAATAAATAAATCCTTTTTATAGTAAAACTTTCCTAATAATAAGAATGTTTTGTCCCAACCAGCCTTCAAGTGTTCAAGTCATGAACTTAGGGAAAATTATGTCTTGCTTTGCACCACATTCATATCAAATAATATATCAATGAACACACTTAGACCAATTTCATATCAATGAAAACACACTTAGAAAAGGTATCATAAGCTTTTCGATCCTTTTATAGAGTCTCCTTAGAATAAGTAATTCTAGAAGCAATACTAAGTGGACTTTTGGCTAGTTTCCATGATTGTAGGATTACAACACGTACTTAATATTTCCGGCCACATATTTTTTAATCTCCACTAGTATACCTAATGTTCATTTCATTGGTTAACATCGTTGGGAAATTTATTCAATGGATCTTAATGGTTTGAGAAATAATAGTCTAGGATATAGAGAAACTTCCAAGTCATTCATTCTTTTCTTTAATGTAATGATCTCCCTTTCCTTCTCATTTATGAAATACTCAAGATCATCCCCTTTCTCTCGGTGAAACATTATAACTCAATAAAATTCCCCTAATTATTCATGTTTTTGTAATTTAAAAATATGATTATAGGAACCACGATTGACTGATACAATGTGTATTTAAAACAATTAAAATTCATTAGAAAATATATTAAGGATGGCCTTTTTCGATCCAAATGTTTGAGGCAACATTCTTTCTTTCTTGAAAGGCCACAAATCGAGGTTGAACTTAATTGTTGAAGTCAATTTCTTGCAGACACGATCGAGCCAATTTCTGAAATTTGAGTTATGAGATATGACTGGGGAGAACTACGGGCTAATATTCACGTTATGATATATTATTGGTGTGGAAGGGAAAGGAGACAGACACAAAAATATGGTGGGAAGATTAGAGGATTACACAACTTAAAAGATAGGCACTCTCTTGCTCATCGGTTGGACAATTTTTGGCATTGGCTCTCTAGGGAGAAAGATATTTTTGTTTTCATTGAATATCATTCGAGAATGGAAGTTATTACACATTGGAAGTGGAATATAGAGTGATGTATGAGTATTTATGTAGAGCCTTGTGCAAGAGCTAACCATAAATGAATTATTATGAATTTTCTATAAACTATGTGAGTCCATATTGACGATGATGGACTCGCCAACATGTCAAGGGATCTCCTTGGTAAGAAGTCCCAACTAGACCTCAGACTGTTTGGTGTAGGAGTCCCAATAATGGGTCGTACGGTATCTCCTTGACCGTGATTGTGTGTAGAAAGTTGAAACAAAATGTCCCTATTGGTAGCAAGGGAGTGACATGCACAGTAAGCCAAGGAAGGTGCATGAACGGTTCAAACACACACAAAGTTAGGAGAGTGCTTCCCTTAGAAACCTGTGAATGCACGCGGCTTAGAATGGAACATAGGAGCGAAAATGCATCACAAATTGGAAATAAAGTAAACTAGAAATCTAAAGTGATGGTTAAACCATCAGCACGTCTCAGTAAGAAAGAGTCCATACATGCATGAATAAGAAAACAAATACATATATCATTAGAGTAAACAAAATAGCTGAAATACAATAACAACATATGCATGAAACATGTTGGCTCTGTTATATTAAGAAGTGAAAGTTCCAATCATACAGTACAACCATGACCAACCACTAGTCCCGATTACGGAATGTTACAATCACTTCTACCTGCTCCTCCAAAGAGATATACTAGCTCTGCACTGTGGAGAAGCCAAGGCTCATTACAATACTCTCCGAGTTTTCTCTAAGATACTCTTGTCAGAAGCTTGCCTAACCAAAATGCTCTACAATGAGCTATGAGGTACTATAAATAGCAATGGGTGGGGTGGCCCTCAACATCCCCTTTGTGACTATTCACCTACCCTCATGTCTCTTCAACTACTCTATGAATGTTACATTTGAATATCGACACTTGGACTTCCAATTTGCAAGATGTTACATCCAATTTGCACATGTACCCATGTGAGACAAAATAGGCTTAAGCAAGCCATGCAAGCTATCACTATCACTTAGACAGTTGTGGTGAGACCAACTCTTTGACATCCTTGCAATGATTGGCAATAGAGAACTGATGAAAATATTGGTCGTCCATGATCCTGTCCATGCACTCGATGGTGACATCTTGATGAAATAAAACTCTTGCCTCCATTGCATCTGGGTACATTGATATGGATCCTTTGTCCAACTCATCTGATAATATGTGCATCACCGTCTTGAATGCAGTTGGACTAGCAATATACTGATGCATAGTGTATATGATGATATCTAGTGTGTGTTGGTGACCATGCGCATCAACTTGCCAAAATATGTGTTCAGTGTCTCTCAGACTTGCTTCTTGTCTTCATTTTGGTGAGTGCACCAAATGGGTGGGATCGCAAGTGTGCACATAATGACATCCATGCTCGTGAATACCCTTGCATGTGATCAACAAAACTTGTCACCTTGTATGCTCCATGGAAGCTGTTGGATGGGTCCATAACCTGTATGGGCATAGCTTCATCAGTCTGTGCATGTTGCACCTCCTGTTGTTCCTGTTCATGTTGCAACTCCTTCTCTCATCTATGCAACTCCTATCCTTCTTTGAGTTGTTGCTTCAACATCTGCAACTCCTTCTCTGTTTCTCTCTCTACCTTCACGTGATCCTCTTCTCGCATTGTCACCTCATAGTCTCAATCTCCAAAGTTTCTTTCATCACAGGTCGGTCTGCTTGAGCTTGCAACTTTGTTCTGCCGTTATGTTGTCAACAACCCTCCTCTTGCATTTGTTGCACAAATGTGTGCTAGCTTCTGCTGTTACTAATGGTACTACTCACTATGACACCACTTCCATTTCATCATGATATCCTTTTCCATGAACAACTTGATGTGTCCATATATAGGCAAGTTCATAGACACTTGATCGATTGCAACCCCAATTGAGCTCTAAATCGTGTCATCGACTTTGCTCTCTTGAAAGCCATTGTACCTGTGCTACTGAGAGGCGGACAAATTCCTGCGATACCGGGAGACATAGCAACACTCATGACAAGCAATATTTCAGTCAAAAACCAAAACAAACTAGAGGAATCACATGCAACATACCGATGTGACTATCTGTGAAGATTGCTCAATTTTCACCAGGAGGATAGGAGACTGACTACCAAAACTGTGCAAGGCACAGTCCGGGCTATTGGGAGGCTGACCGACTCTAGAACTACACAATGCATAGTCCATCCTAGCCTATTGAGGACTGAAAATGTACAATGCGCAATTTCATTCAACAGTGACATGCAAACCAGAAAATTGCATTGCGTGGTTTCTAGTGACAGCAAGGCATTGCTAATGCACAATTTCAGTCAGTAGTGACATGCAAACTAGAAAACTGCATTGCATAGTTTATGGGGCTAGCAAGGCACTGCCTCCTAGAATTTAACAATGCAAGCCCGGAGTTCAGGTTTGGGCCAGACTTGAGCAATTTCTGGAGGGAACGCATAGCCTTCACTTTTGGAAATACGTAATGCTAGCCGAGCAAGGCAAGGTCCGAGCTAAGGTAGCCCAGACCCACCGATGGGCGACTAAAAACATGAGAAGTTTGAATGCATTGTGATATTGAATGTAAACAAGAGTGAATGATCATGCATGCAAACTGGAAGTGCACGATTCATAAAATGGGAAAGCATGCATGTGTGTGAAACGAGTTTCCGCAACGATGACCATCGGTGCAAAAAAAGTGTCATGCATGCGACAACAGTGAGATGCGAACAAAACTAAAGAAGTGCTTCTAAAAAGATAAGATACATTAAAACGACAACAAGTGCTCATTTAAATCAAACAAACAACTCTCACAGAAAGCGAAAAGAAAAAAGCGACAGAAATGTAGCATAAGACCTAAAAGGCAAACTTACCTTGAAACATCTATGCTAAAAGTGTTGAAGACTCTTGGATGCAATGTCGAATGCCAGAGCTGCAATATTGATGTGAGGAATGAGCTCTGCAATGTCCAGTTCATATGTTTTGATAAGATCGAGGTTATGATGCGGATGCCACAAATCTAGGAAAAAGCGACACTTGGCGAGAGGTTTCTAAAATGAGCTTTGCATATAACCTCCAATTGCTAAGAATAGATCCCTAGATCTAAGGATGCCTTTTTCATGCTACCTTTTGCTATTTCGAGAAGAGAAGCTCATGCATGCAAGCCATTTTTTCTTGGTCTTGGAGGGAACCGGTCAACCTTAAGGAACATGCAACAGTTTGCTTGACTAGGAGAGGGATTTCCACAATTTTTGAGAGGAACTAGGTTGGCTGTTCGAGAGGGATTACACAATTATTGGGAGCAAGTGAGTGTTGCCCAAAATTGTGTAATTTATAAGAGGAGAAAGTGGCTGCTTCCCAAAATTGCACAATTTATGGGCTGATCTCCAGTGTTAGCCAGATTCCGCAATTTTTCCAAGGAAGACTATCTCACTACTCTGCGCAATTTTGGAGCTCAGCAGTCTGCCAAACTAATTTTCGCAATTTCTTGGTTGAGTTATAGCGCTGGGCTGGATTGCAGAATTTTCCCAAGGAAGACTACCTGATTGGACTGTGTAATTTCTGAGCCCAGCTGACTGCCCAACATATTTGCACAATTTTTGGAGGGAAGGCTGGCTCCCCTCCAATATTGCACAATTTTCTGAGGGAGCTGCTCAGCCAGAACCTAATCCAAGTCCATAGTGATAGCCTATGAGGGGAGTGAAGGAAAGTAACATGCATAGGTTGGCAAGTTGTTGAAAAATCAATGAAGCCTATGCACTTGACTGTGCAAGATATGTTGCGAATATGGTTGGTAGGGAGGCTCAAAAATGAAGCAAAAACAAAATTTTGGAGGGTGGTTGTAGCCGCTACAACACTTGGAGACACACTGGTATAACTCCATCTCTCTTAATGGACCTTGTTTGTTAAAACAAAGTCTAACACCTTTGGAAGTATTGTTCAGTTCTTTGTTTGTCTTGGTTTCCAGACATGCTTGATTGTAAGATGTAGCATCTGCCAAGCTCTTAGTTGATCGACACACATTCCAAGCCAAGCCAACACAATTGTTTCGATTCGGGATAAGGGGTATATTGGTGTACAAGCTTTATGGTCGTCAGATTTTTATTTTCATCTCTGGTGTTGCTCTGCTGCCAGCAGGTCTAGATACTACCCCAACGGAGTCACGTAGGAACACAAGCATTGCTCCACTGCCAGTGAGCTTGATTAGTACCCCAGCAGAGTTACTTGCATCACCTTGTTGTGCAGGAATAATTTCTCTTCTTTTTCCTTATTCATTTTCTATTTATTTTTTATTTTATTTTTCAGTTTTTCATTTTTTGTAACTGTGCATATCACTTATTCATTTCAGAGGTGGAAGAGGGATCCCAAATTATTGAGAGTGTAAGAGGTTGTTTCTTCAAAGAAGTAGTTTATATATACCTCTGACATGCTTATTAATTTTTTCATCCTCACCTTACTCTACTTGACTGAGCTAGCAAGGGCTAACCCAAAAATAACCGACTACAGTAGGTGATACTAGTTAGCGGAAAGCGTTGTATTTTCACCAAGGTTCACTTCAAACAATACCTATTTTCCATCAACGTATCATGGACTAAAGATAAGAAGTTATTCATATAGAGGTAAGATGATATATAACCAAGTATTGATAACTGCACAACTCCTCTTGTACCTTATCCAACATGTTGTAAGAGTCACACTTGGTTTCATGTGAAGCTAACCTATAGACGTAAACTAACAAGCAAACAAGAAAACAAACCAAAATAAAACACTACTCCTACTCCTAAGCTAACGATGCATGGGTCTACTTGTGTAAAGTGATACTTCTAATGTAGCCACGATGGATTGGTCAACCCATGTTGGTGAAGGCATGGTTCACTAACAACATAGTTGCACAAACCAATAAGCATGAAAGATATAGTGATGAATACAAACACAACCCTTGTTTAAGTGCATCCACAAGAAAGAAATGAGTGAAAGTGCATGACATGCACTCTATGGACTTGCTATGGTGTTGTGCTACACTTCATGCAGATGTTAAGAGTATGCATTATCTTGACTGTAACATGCAAGAAAATGTGAGAAAATTAGATTACTTACATTATACAAGTGTGCTTGCTGTGTAAGATTCCTCCAATGCAAGAGCGATCAGGTCATGTAGTCTAAGTTGAGGAAGTGAAATCTAGGTGTTTGGTTGATCTTCAATGCAAAGCAGAGAGTGATGAGGAGCCTTGCATGTTTCAACAATTTTCTAATCTGAAGTGAAACCAACCTCAGGATAGCGAGGACCTGACATAACCATTAGCTTGGGCTAAAGTGCCTCAACAATCTTTGTGGTTTCGACTTCGTCTATAGATAGATAATTATACACTAGTGCCTTAGACATATTAACAATGATTGAATCAATATCGTGATCAGATGAAGAAGTAGAGAGATCATGACAACCAAGATCAAAAAATTCAGAATGTTTGTTGGCATCCTCATGATTTGATGAATCGTGTAGAGGGGTAGATGAGAAGCAAGGATGTTCACCCTCTATGTTTCCATAAATGAAAGATGACATATTGGACAAATTTTCAGAGGAAGATGTGTCCTCTCCACAATGCAATGACAAAATGACATCCGACATGTCCTGTGAACAATCAAAAGTAGAAACATCCAGAAATGAGTTTTCACAAGGGCAATCAGTAGTGGAAAAATCAAAATGGATGTTAGGATAGAGTGGGTGAGGTGCGGATGGAAGGGAGTCATCTTTCACCTCAGGTTCTTCTTTAGATTCCTACACACACTCATCATTAATCATGGCACAGGTTAGATGCACAACGCAAACTCTTTCAACAACTTGATCCAAGTTCACAACAAGTGTGGAGTCCAGAATGGAAGAGCACATGACAGTACAATCTGGAGGATCAACAAAATACAGAGATAGTTGTTGAGAGAATGAATCCACGTGACAACCAACAGGCTTGCAAGCCAAAACTGCGCATATATCAAGAGTAGGTGGGGTGGAAGGATGTGTTAGTTTAAAAAATGTGTGTGCATGTTCTCCCACATCACTCTGCGGTGGTGGAGTTGTTCGATGAGGTGGAGGCAGACAATCACTTGTGACAACAACTTTACCTGCCTGTGATTACACAGCTCCATTACCGAAGTGTGGTGAGTGAGGTTTAGATGATTTCAAGAATTGTGGACTTTTGGATATGTAAAGAGGATATTCAAATCTTTCATCGAGAAATTCCCAATCAATTTCATCTTCAGGAAATTGGTATGCAGGATTACAAAATCATGTTTGAAATAGTTCAACGGATTCATCGGGTGCTTCTTCATAATTCTAGAATTTATTTGTTGAGTGCTTTATGCTTAAAGTGATTGAAAGCACAATCTATCTCTGCGACTAGATGAGAGAGAATGCACATATTTTCTGGGCAGCGTGGTAGAGCAATGCATGGGGTGCGCTTGAAGCATGTAGACGAACAACGCAGAGGTCATGTAGTTTTCATAGATTCCATGTCTTTTGCATGATCCTGCAATGTTAGTTGTGTGCCTAACCAAGGATATGTAGCCTCCACCATCGTATGTTTTATGTGACAAGTTATCCCAAAGCTCTTCCAATATTTCGAAGTTGTTTCCATAAGACATACACTCCAGAAGAGAAACTATGTAGTTAGTCATGATAGAAATACAGAGATTCAGAACAGATTGTGGGGACTAAGATTTTCATCGAGCCCTCCTTCTAGCACTAAAATGTTGAAGGTGCTGGACCCGCCAACATGTCAGGGGATCTCCCTGGTAAGAATTCCCAACTAGACCTTAGACCATTTGGTGTAGGAGTCCTAGTAGTGGGTTGTATGGTATCACCTTGAACACTGTTGCATACAGAAGCAAGTAAGATGTCCATGTTGGTAGCAAGGGTGTGACATGGACAGAAAGCCAAGAAAGGTGCATGAATGATTCTAACACATGGAAATTGAGGTGAGTACACCCCTTGGAAGCCTATGGAAGCATGCAGCATGGAAGGCAACATAGGAGCGAAGATGCACCACAAACTAGAAAGAAAGTAAGTTAGCAATCCAAAGTGATGGTTAAACCAACAACACGTCTGAGTAAGATTCATACATACTTATACAAAAAGAGGCCATACATGCATGCGTAAGTAACCATATACATATACCATTAGAGTAAAAAAGATAGCTAAAATACAATAACAACATATGCATGAAGCATGTTGGTTGTGTTATATAAAGAAGTGAAAGTTCCAATCATACAATACAAACCATGACCAACCATTAGTTCTGATAGCGAAGTGTTACAGTCACTATTGCCTGCTCCTCCAAAGAGATATACTAGATATGCTACATGGAGAAGCCAAGGCTCATTACAATACTCTCCAAGCTTTCTCTAAGATACTCCTATCAGAAGCTTGGCTGACCAAAAGCAACCACAATGAGTTATGAGGTACTATAAATAGCAAAGGGTTGGGTGACCCTTGACATCCCCCTTTGTGATTGTTCACCTACCCTCATGACTCTTCAACTACTCTATGGGTGTTACATTTGACTATCAACACTTGGACATCCACTTTACAAGATGTTACATCCAATCTGCACATGTACCCATGTGAGACTAAATAGTCTTAAGAGGGCCATGCAAGCTATCACTAACACTCAGAGAGTTGTGGTGAGACCAACTCTTTAACATCCTTGCGATGATCGATGGTGGCAAAATGATGCCAAGATTGGTCATTCGTGATGGTGTCCATGTGCTCAATGGTGAGATCTTGTTGAAAGCGAACTCTTTCTTCTATTACATGTAGGTACACTGATATGGATCCTCTGTCCAACTCATTTGGTAATATGTGCATCAACATTTTGAGTACAGTTGGACCAAAAAGATAATGTTGCATAGTGTTTATGTTGATCTCCAAGTGTGTGTTGATGACCATGCACACCAACTTATTGAAATATATGTTTAGCTTCAGTCAGACTTGCTTCTTGTCTTCACTTTGGTGAGTGTTCCAAATGGATGGGATCGCATGCATGCGCACAATGACATCCATGATCCTAAATACCCTTACATGTGGTCGACAACATTGCTCACCCTCTCTACTCCATGGCATCTACTGGATTCATCCATAACTTGTATGGGTGCAACTTCATTACTCTGTGCATGTTGCACCTCCTGATGTGCCTATTCCTGGTGCAACTCCTTCTCTCATATGTGCAGCTCATGTTCTTCCTTGAGTTGTTTCTTCATCACCTACAACTCATTCTCTATTTCTCTCTCTGCCTTCACATGATCCTCTTGTTGTGCCATTGCCTCATATCCTCAATCTCCAAACTTGATTTCCTCACAGGATGATCTACTTGATATATGCAACTTTTTTCGCCTTTGCGCTATCAACAACCCTCCTCTTGCATTTTCGGCATGCAGGTGTGCTAACTTCTACTGTTGTTAATGGTGCTTCTTCTTATGATGTCACTACCATTTCATCTTGATATCGTTGTCCATGAACGACTTGATGTCTTCATAGATAGACAAGTTCATAGACACTTGATCGACTGCTTCCCCAGTTGTTCTCTTAATGGTGTCATCAATTCTGCTCTCATGGAATGCATTGTAACTGTGATGCTAAGAGACAAAATAACACTTTTGATACCTGGATACATAGAAACACTCATGACAAGCAATTTTTCACTCGAAAACTAGAACAAACTAGAGGATTGACATGCAACATACTTGTGTGATTGTCTGTGAAGATTGCACAATTTTCACGGGGAGGTTTGGAGACTGACTACGAAAATTGTAAAAGGCATAGTTTAGGCTATCAAGAGGCTTAATAACTATTGGAACTGTGCAATGCATAGTCCTACCTGCCTGCTAAGGATTGAAACTACGTAATGTGCAATTTTCATCAGGTGTTACATGCAAACCAACAAACTTCATTACATAGTTTCTGGGACCAAAAACACACTGCCTCCTATAATTGTTGAATTCAAGCCCAGAGGTTAGTGTTGGGCTAGACTTGCACAATATCTAGAGGGAAGCCAAAGCCATCACTTCTAGAAATGCCTAATGCTAGTCGGGCAAGGCAAGGTCCAAGCTAAGGAAACCCAGACCTGTCAATAGGTGACTGAAAATATGATAATTCTGAGTGCATGGTGATACTGAGTGTAAATAAGAGTGAATGATGATGCATGCAAATATTAAGTGCAAGATTCATAATGTGGGAAAGCATGCATGTGTGTTAAGTGTGTGATCGTAGCGATGATCGTCGATGCAGAAACAATGTCATGCATACGACAATAGTGAGATGTGAATGAAAACTAAAATGGTTCTTCTACAAGATAACATATATTAAATTGACAAAAAGCACTCATTGAAATCAGGCATAAAACAATCACATAAAGAAAAACACAAAGAGTGACAAAAATGCAGAGAAAGACTTAGAAAGCATGCTTACCCTGAAATAGCTACGATGAAAGTGCCAAAGACTCCTAGATGCAATGTGGAATGTCATATCTACAAGATCGATGTGAGGAATGAGATCTGTAGCATCTACTTCATAAGTTGTGATAATATCGAGGTTATGACACGCATGCCACAAATATACGAAAAAGTGACACTTGGCGAGAGGCTCCTAAAATTATCTTTGCATGTAAGATCCGGTTGTTAAGAATAGATGCCTAGATCTAGGGATTCCTTTTGCATGATGTCTTCTTCTATTTTAGGAAGAGCAACCCATGCATGCAAATTAGTTTTTATTGGTCCTGGAGGGAACTCGTCAACCTAAAGGCACCTAAAACAACCGGCTTGACTCAAAGAGGGATTTGCACAATTTCCGAGAGGAACTAGGCTGGCTGTCCCAGAGGGATTGCGCAATTTTTGGGATGAGCAAGGGAGTATCACCCATAATTGCAAAATTTCTAGGAGGAGCAGGTGACTGCTGCTGGGAATTGTACAATTTTTGGGATGAGCTACAGTGCTGGCCAAATTGCACTATTTTTCGAAGGAAGCTTGTCTGACTTCTCTATGCAATTTTGGAGCTAAGTAGTCTGCCCAACTGATTTTCACAATTTTTAGGCTGAGATGCAATGTTGGGCTAGATTGTGAAATTTTCCCAAGGGAGACTATTTGATTGCATTGCACAATTTCTGAGCCCAGCAAGCTACCCAACAGATTTGCATAATTTCTAGAGGGAAGGATGGTTCCCCTCGAGGATTGCAGGATTTTTTGAGGAAGTTACTTAGGTAGCAACTAGCACAAGTTCACAGCGGAAGCTTGTGAGGGGAGTGAAGCAAAATAACATGCACAGGATGGAAATCTGTTGAAAAAACAATGAAGCCTATGTACTTAACAGTGCAATACATGCTGTGAATATGGTTGGTAGGGAGGCTCTAAAATGAAGCTAAGGGAAAATTTTGGAGGGTGGTTGTAGCCACTATATCAAGCCACTAGAATGTGTTTCCTAATATTTTATGGCTAGTGGGAGGCTTAGTGGATGGATATATCAACTACTATATAGGTAATAAATAACCTGGAAAGGGAATTCTAGTACATTGTGGTGATTTTTTAGTAGATGAAAAACCACCTAGAAAGTGGACTTCAAGCACATGTGGTACTTGCTATGAAAAGAGAACTATTAAAACACTTTGATCATGGATTCAAATTTCTGATACTAAGAAATACCCCATATGAATCTTGTGTGAGTCTGTAGGAATGAACTTGGAGGAAAGCGTGAGTCATCATTTTTTGTAATACTAGGAACATCTGAAAAACCACTTTCATGATTGTTATATATACATTTATTAAACCACCTTGGTGCTTGTTGTTAGAAAGTAGTTGATAAACCAACTTGATAGTGGGATGCATATTTTGAGTGCTTAACCAAGCCTTCAATGTGAATTCCTTGAGAAACCATTCCTCAAACATTAGATTAATCTCAGGGGTTTTTAGTAGGTAGGAAGTTGTGGTGTTGTTAGCCCATGGTTGGTCAAAATTGGAAGTCCTTCCTTCTATTTCCAACTAGTTTGAGACATATAGATAAGTAAATTACATATGCATATTTGAATCATGAGCTATTATGTTCATTGTTATGTTTACAATTGGTATGAGTTTTTGTATGTCTATGAATGTTAATGATTGTTGGACTGTGTAGTTCAATGTTATATATATGATTGTGTTGTAGCGGCTACAACCACTCTCCAAAAATTTGGTCTGCACCAAATTTCGGAGCCTCCCTTGAGAGTTTCACTTGGTGACTGCACACACTCAGGTTGACTCTGTGAGCTCATATGAGTCTTTGCACCCACCTTTCTTGACCATTTGACCTAAGTTTTTGCATGTTTATGTCAAAGTCATGCTTGCGACCATGTTCTAGTTATACATAAAGTCTTCGCTTCATATGTACTCGTTGTGTTCGCTACGAAAGCGTCTATCGCACTCACACACAGAGTCACATTCACTGTCTCGCAAGCATTATCATGGTTGACCAATGATCAATCACAAGTTTCACACTTGACACTTACACCATCGATATGTCATGTTAAGCAGATGTTTCTAGATAGTTTGAGTTGTCTCATCATCAAGTCATGTAACTTTGTGTTTGCAAGATCACATATGAATCTTTTGATCATTCACACACTTAGTCACTTTGTTGAAGTTTTGACGATCGGGTTCCCCTCTGACAGCTAGAGCATCACCCCACCATTAACTCGGTCGACTATCACCCAAAACAGTGCATAAGCACCAAGCAATCCATTTAAAGCCGAGCTATGTGAAATCAAAACAATTAGCCTTCATGCTAGTCAACTAGAGAGTCTGACCCAACAACCACCCCAAGACTTGCTCCACTCAGAAATTATGCAGAGGCCGTAGACCTTTCCTGCTTTGCTGACTCGGAAAATTGCACAGATAGGCCAGACAAACACCTAGTGCCCGTCCCCATCTCCCTCAGAAAATTGCACATATTTTCTAGCCAACCCTCCCAACAGTTGACCAACTACTCACTGAAAAAATTGCGCGGTTTTCATGAGAAATTCCTCTACTGCCCAGTAGTCCGCTTAGATTAGAAACTGTGCAGAGGTTACCATCAAGCTAGCCTCCCAGCATCAACACAGCTTTTCTCGTCAGCATCTCCCCACAGATGACAGATAGTTCCCTCCAGGAAGTGCATAGTTCTTGCTGCCAAGCTCCAGCAGCTGACTCCAAGTTCCCTCCAGGAATTGTGTAATTTTTGCTGCCAAGCTCCTGGTAGCTAACTGCCAGCTCCCATCAAGAAATGCACAGTTTTTGCTACTAGTGACCTAGCATCTGACTTCCAGTTCCCCACAGGAATTGTGTAGTTTTCTCTGCCAAGCTCTTGTTGCCTGCTCATTCTAGAAATTGAGCAGATTTTTCCTTTCCATCCTTTCCACAGTTGGGACTATTCCTCTCAAAAGATTCACAATTTTGTCCTCCAACTGAGTGAGACCCCATGGACAATCACTGTTGTTCCAGATTTCCCATATTCATCAGCTAGTGACTCTTGCACAATTTTCATAAGCTATGCTTGGAGCCTCCATCCTACCTCACAACCTTGTAACTAGTCCCTGTCACCTCCATCCGAAATGATCATGCATCATGGTAGACTAGGCGATTTATGGATTTGATGTCATCTCATCATGAGTGACTGCAGACACAGGTACACAAACAAACATGGCATAATGAGAGATGGGATGAACAAATGGAGCACATGCAGAACAAAAGATTCACCAACGGATGAACAAATGATGCATGCAAAGAGATGTGCTTGTGACCAAATGACCATGTAAAGATGTATTCATGAAAAGATGGATAGTTGAACATGTACCATTCACAAACAGATGAACCTATCAAGCTTACCAACATACAAGCAAGAAGCAATGTGTTAATGCAACATCAAGCGAACAAATGACCATCGAAAACTCCTCAAACTTTTCCATGTGAAGGTGAAGCTGTCACACACCATGAGGACATCCATGAGCCAGCAACACTGCAACTCGACATGCACACCAACAACAACATGAATGTACCAACATTGTCATGTCAGATCATGTCATGAGTCATGTCATCCACATCTCTATTGTGATCCATATTGTCAATCAATGTAATGTAACATGGAAGTCCAAGGGAGCCACTTGTTGTACGGAGAGTCATGTAGAGTTGTTAAGTCATGGAAGTCAAATAGTCATGATGGTGAACATCCACAAGGGTCAATTTCACCCTTGGCTATAAATACCCCCTCATTTGTACATGCAAAGGACTTTTCACCTCAGCTACTCCCACATAGCCTTGAGAGTCTGTAATCTTTTCTATGAGGAGCGAGCTATATATCTAACATCCTGCTATTGGGCTTAGTGATGTAATGGTGTACTGATGTGTTTTAGAACTTTTTCTTGATTAAGAAGCATGTTAACAAGCCATCATGTTTCACACATACATTGTATTCATTTGTAATACTATTCTTTGGATGCTTGTAATGCATGTTGCTTTAACTTGTATTAAGAAAGTTGAACTATTTCGGTTGTTGTAATACATATTCTATTGGAAATGTGTTATTTCAATTGCTAACATTGTCTCGGCCGTGTGGGCTATCCCACCAAACACTTGACAGGTTCATTCCTATAAACTTGTTATAAAGCTTGCCGCACTCGTGGACTATTTTGCTGGGTGTTGTATGTGCTATCTATTCACCTTATGTTTGTGACTGCCACATTCGTGAGGACTACTACACCAGAAGTTGCACATGTACTGTTGTGTTGTGTGTCTCTAGCAGAGTTGGGACTATTCCCTTTCAACCTTAGACTCACTTCCACCCTCTCCCTCTACCGTGAAAGAACACTGACATAAGCTGCACCAAGCATTCACCAGGCACAGGAACCTTTTTGTTCAAGGACAAAGCAGGCCACTCTCTTCTGCTAACAAGTAAGATTTGAGGCAAATATTTAAGCTAATGGTAACTAGGCCATCATACCAGATGGGACTCCCACACCAAACGGTGTGAGTTATAGTTAGGACTTCATACCAGGGTGATCCCCTAAATGTTGGTGGGTCCACTAACATGAAAATTTTTAGTGCTAGAAGGAGGGTGAGATGACAAGCTAAGTCCTCACATTTGTTTTGAATATCTATATATCTATCATGACTAACTACAGAGTTTCTCTTCAGGAGTGTATGTCTTATGGAAGCAACTTCATTATCTCGGAAGAGGTCTCAGATAACTTGTCACATAAAACATATGATGGTGGAGGCTATGTAGACTTGGTTAGGCACGTGGTTAGCATTGTAGGCTCATGCTAAAGACATGGAACCTTTGAGGAATACATGACCGGTGTGTTGTTCTTCTACATGCTTCGACGGCACCCAATGCACTTGTGTGCCATGTTGCCAGAAAAATCTATTCATTCTCTTGCTCATTTGGTCATAGAGATAGACCATACTTTCAATCACTTTAACCGTAAAGCACTTGACAAAGAAATTATGGAATTACAAACAACACCCGATGAATTCATTGAACAGTTTCACACATGCTTTTGTAATCTTGCATATCGATTTCCTGAAGATGAAATTGATTGGGACTTTCTCGATGGAAGATTTGAGTATCTTCTTCACATATCCAAAAATCTACAATTCTTGAAATCACTCAAACTCCACTCAACATTCTTTGGTGATGGAGTTGCACAATCATAGGCAGGCATAGTTGCTGTCACAAGTGACTATCTGCCTTCACCTCATCAAACAACTCCACCATCGCAAATTGATGTGGGAGAACATGCACACACAATTTTTGAACTTTCACATCCTCCCACCCCACCTGATCTTGATATCTATGTAGAATTGGCTTGCAAGCCTTTTTCTTGTCACATGGATTCACTCCCTTAATTTACATCCCCGCGTTCTGGTGATCCTTTGGATTGTACTGCCTTGTGCTTTTTCGATCCGGACTCATCACTTGCTGTGAAAGAGGATCAAGGGGTCGATGGAGTTGGTATTGTGTAGCCAACCTACACCATCCACTAGTACAACATGGCTAATTAATTAGTAAAATAATGACTAAAATTTGCATATAAATGACCATTTTTCAATCGGTGACTAGTAGCAGCTAATTTATAATATCTTATAACACGACCAACTTTGAGTCGTTTTTAGCTTAGTCATTAATTGGTTGTCTCAATTTTATCATCTAGTAGTATATTTAGTCATAAATTTGGTCGTTGATTTACTCATTGATTTATTCATTAATTTACAAATTAATGATTGTCACGTGGAATGAGTCGATCTTGCAGACAAGATAGACCTTCCTAGAATCTAATGAAGACGTAATGACAAACAAACCAACTAGACACTATCTTTCTCTAAATGCGCTTTATAAATAATGGCAAACAAATGTGTTTTAAGGCCTACCTCATGTCCAACGCAATTTTGGAGATGCCTTCGCTTCTTTGATCCAAGTAAGTTCCTTTGTCGCAAACCTGCAAGCACAGACAAGGAAAACGATTAAATAGCACCTGAATAACCAGTATTATAAAACATATTCAACATGAAATTCAAGGAGTCCATGAAACAAATAACATGAGATACTTGTTGAGAAAAATGAGCTTGATTGTATTAATTCAAAAGGAGAAGAACCTTACAACCTTTGCCCTGACGCTGTACAAGCTCCTCCCAGGGTCCAACAAGAAGTCTCCTCTACTTTGACAAGCTTCACTCACTCCCCAATGAAGCCAAAAAGGTATGTGATCTCTCCTCTTAAGCTCAAATAGGAATTCTTGATTTCACTAGCATTTACCCTCAGAAGTTCAGCTTCTAACCTCTCCAGCCACTAACCCAATGCCTCAATTTATAGTGCAAATGGAGATCACTTACCAGCTACTCCTTCAAAGGGATAGAGTCCTCCTTCAAAGGGATAGCTCCTCTCAACAAGGGATTAGTTCCTCCTATGATGGGATGCATGAACCACTTGGAGCGAACAATCCACGTAACAAATGCTTCTAGAAAACTCTAGAATTAACCCAAGATGAGTTTTTTAAGATAAAGATTGCGCCTTTTGACTTTTACAGGGGTACACACCTTCCCCTTTACATACAGAGCGTATAAGTACGCAGATATATTGAACAAAAGGTGCGGGCCCGCAGGCAAAAGTAAGAGAAAGTGCGGAAGAAGAGTTACATTGCTTTTTTTTATGTCTTTCTCTCTTTTCTCAAGCTTGTTTTGAAGAGTTGAGGTTTAAGACTTGCTTAGGAAGCTGGTATAGGTGATGATAGGCCTACAGCGATTGAAAATAATCAAGGTGACGATATTTTTGTGTAACAGATTGCCCCCTAAAGTGCGAAGTCTGTAGTATATGAGGATTTTTCATTTATCATATAGGAAGAGTGAAGTGCTTTATCATTTCAAGGATCATCTTGCGGAGAGCCCGGTTGGAACCTGTAAAAACATTCAATGCAAAATATGTATATGAGATCATATCATTGCTGAGGTAGGCATTCCCATACTTAGCTAAAAACTGACTAAGAGACTGAAAACTGACTAGAAGACTAACTACTGCTCTGATATAGGAATGATCTCGTAACACATCATAAGTATAGACACATGTGAACACAGTATGGACGCAGCCATCTGTTTATGAATAGTCCATAATATAATGAATACAAAATTCTTCGCAACCTGGATGGTGGAAACTAGATCCAGGGTCTTCATTTCTACGTCCCGAAATAGTACGATTCTATCCATGCGATTGAATGTGTCGAAGTCGAACATGGTAGAAACCGCTGGATTACCAGTCAATGATGTAAACTGTTAACAAGTGTGAGAGAAACCACCAATAATGACAATGGATCTCAAAGTACTCAGCACAATCCATGAAATGTGATAAGATGTGTTGATGTCGAACATGTCATGGAATCCTTTGATCGAAAGTCAGTGATGTAAATTGTCGTCAAAGGCGAGAAACCTGCCATTGAGGCATGCAGATCTCAAGGTACTGATGATTCCTAGATCATCTTTCTAGATAATGAGCTGAAGTCGATAGAAAGCGATCCGTCGCAGGCAAGACAACAACACGAAATCATAGATCAAGTTGAAGAAATTTAGTTGCAAGGACTGACTCAGGGATGGTCAAGATGGATGACAGACATTTCGCAGATGAATGGCTTATTTGCACTGAGCTCTTGAACACATAACAACACGATAGATGGTTTGGTGATGATTGACCCAAAGTTAATACCCAGAAACCGGCTGAAGACTTTCAATATGGTTTGATCAACTTGTTAGGTAAAGGATTTCCCAACCCAGGTGAATGAAAGTGTCATGTTCAAGAGTGGTTATAAAGTATGACAAACATACTCACTTTTCTCTCTTTCCCCCACCATTTCTGGCAAGTACCTCTTTATTTTTTACAAGCTTGAGGAGGATAACATATGCTTGATTATAAGCTCACCCTTCAGGTGAGTCCAACTTAATTTAAATGCGAACCCTAAGAAGGAGTGGTCCGTCCCTGTTTGTAATTGAACAGGTCCTTTACTGTCAAAATTTAACGAGTCCAGTATAGGAGAAACTCGGCGTTTTTCATTTTAGAGAGTCTGAAAAAACTTAAGAAGACTCTAGGGTTGACTTTTTCGTAAATTTGTGTCTCCCAAACCCAAAAAAGTATAAAATAATTCTTGAGAGAACTGCTTGACCTTTTACGACCAAAGAGTACTTTTCGTTATTAGTGTCTTTGATCTGAAAAAGTAAAAAAGCGATCAAGGACACGTCGTTTTATAACCAATATCGAATTTGAATCGACAAAAATCCGGTAATCTTTTTATGTTTTTACGGTCGGAAAAGAGCTGTAAATAGACCGTCTTTTAATTTCGTTTCAACGAGCTTAAAAGAAAAACTCGGCAATCTTTTCATGTTTTAGGAGTCAGAAAAGAGCTTAAAGGTAACTCTAGCTGAAAATGATAGATTTCGCTTGAATAATCTTGTTATCTTGCACAAAAACACAAACATTACTCATACCTGCTTGAAAGAGATAAAAATGTCACAAGAATACCTTTTTAAAGTGAAACATAAACAAATTTTCAATTCTATTTACTCAAAAACTTATAAAAAGGGGCTTTTACCATTCATTTTTACCATTTGTGATTTGGGTGAGAAAATAGTGCTTTTGCTCTGAAAACTTCCCGTGAAGATTGCGGAAAATCTAACCGTCAAAATCGAACGCTGTCTTCTCCAGGTAATCTACATCATCCTCCTCTTCATTTTTAATCGTTTCATTTTTCAATTTAGTCTTTTATTTCATTTTTTGGGAGGGTTTTTAGGCAAAAAACCCACGCTCGGGGTACGCAGGCTCACCACTGCGAACTTGCGGACCCCAACTTTTTCTCCATTGGGAAAAAGCTCGGGGTCCGCACCTTCCATGTAGACAAAGTGCGGTCCCACGCACTGTGTCTAACATGTAGGGTGTGGGCCCCGCCACAAGGGTTTTTAACCCAAAAATCCCCAAAAATGGACCAATCAAAAGTTTTCTAGCTTTTTAACTTATCTTTTTACTTGATGTAGGTAGTACACCATGATAGATTGGCGCGAACGAGAGCACGAAGACGTGGATGCTGCCACATGGAATCATCAGCCTTCACTTGATGCTTTGAGGGCGTGTGGCTTATACAAATACTGGGCCATTCCTGGCATGAGGGCTCAGGTGGATTTCTTACAGTGGATGGTTGATAGATGGAGCGTCCAGGACCACTATTTCTTTATTGGCGGCCACCAGCTCAAGATCGAGCCAGCGGATATATACTTCTTGACTGGTTTTCCTAAGAGAGGCGTTGACTTGACTCTGTTCGGGACTAGGGAAGGTGGCGAGTCTCTCGATAGCCTCCGATTAGAGTACTGCAACCGCCAGACTAGAGACAAAGGGATAGACATAAAGACCATATCCCGTCCTGAGCTTATGGTGATTGCATTCACTGTTACTAGACTTTGCGGAGCTGCCGCATTACATGTTGCCTTCGGATCCCAGATGCGTATGGCAATTGATTGCTTTCAGGGCACCATCTTCAACTGGTGCGATGTTGTGTTGGCCAATGTATGTGAAGGCAATTGACCAGGGCCAAGAACGGACGACTGAAGACTTTTGGTTATGGGGCTTTAGTCGTGAGTTTTGGCCTGGAGAGGATTCCTATGCTTATCCCGCAGCACCTTACAGTCGGAGATGGGCTTCCCCGAGAACCCAAACTGATGCGATGGGTCGCAGTCATGGCCCGTCATCCTAACGAGGGGACCGAGGTCGTTCGGTTCAAACCTGAGTATTTCCAATGGTTGGAGAACCAGGTTTTTTCTTTTCAGGATTTCCCTTATGCTGTGGTTGATTTTCATGGAGACCCAGACATGGCTCTTCCTCCAGGAGAGCAGTGGGACGACTCAGGTAAAATCATTTTCAACACTTTCCTAATACTAATTTTTTATTTTTATATTGTCTTAAAACTAATAGTAATAATTTCAAAATGCAGATGTGGGCCCACAGCGACCAGCCACTCTCCGGCCTTTCGAGAGAAAACAACCAGTTGCACCGGCTCCAACCCCACAGGATGAATCAGCAGAGACTTTGGCCAAGTTGGAGAGTCATCTAGAGCGCCTCACAGGGGACATTCCCGAGACCAGCATAGATGACATCCCTCGTCGGCTTCAGCGCTATGTGATTGGAGTCCCCGAACCTTTTAGGAGGTTCCTTTGTAAGGTGGCCCGTGCAGTGGTTTCGTATCGAGATCATCACCAGTGATGGGATGATCGCTTATGTAGTCACATGTGACATTTGATTTTTGTAACCTACCATTTGGCCGTCATAAGGTGTTTTTAACCTATGATCGAGGCACGATGTTATTTTTTTGACACACTCCTATATGGAATGTTTTAAATCTTCTTTGTATATTATTGCAATGTCTACTTTAAATTTGAGAAAGCAATTGAATCTGTAATGTATTTAAAGATTTGGAATTATGTTGATATTTCAATTAGTCAAATTTCTACGTTCCAAGAGACGCACTCTCAAAAATAATCTTAATAAAACTAGATTTCTAATGGCGTATACTCTATTAAGCTGTAGTACAACAAGTTCAGAATCTAACCTCACTATCAAACTCCGAATCCCAAATGAAATAGATTCAGATAATAACTCCACCACTGCACTATACTCTGCAATGTTGTTCGTTGTTTGACCGAGGCTTACCCCATGCATAGATACCAACTCATCAGAGGGAGAATAGATAACCCAAGTTACGGAATAAATATTCCGTGTACTACGACAAGTGCCATCAGCGAAACCAATATATGTTTAGAGAGGCGTCGACATCTGTGACATCAAACGTAAAACCAAGATAAGTAGGAATAACAACAGAAAACTCAATCTCTAAGCTAAGCACACTTTAATCTAAAACACACTAGCTAGAAGAAAAATAACCTAATTAAAAAATCTCCACACTCATTTTAAGAATAATATCTCTTCAAGTAAAGACCATTTCTGGGTTTACCTAAAGAGACCCCGTCAAAGTCTACCAATTCATAGGCCCCTTTCGCTAGCTTTCGCTTGAAAACAAAGGGACCATGCCACATAGGCACGAATTTTCCAGCGCCTAATTTATCATTTGCTTGATCGTACAAAAGGACTAGATCTCCTTCCGAAAAATTTCGAGGGCTTACATTTCGATCATACTAAGCTTTAATACGTTTGGCATGAGATTCGATCGCTAATGCAGCATCGTAGTGATTATCATCTAGTTGAGCCAAGTATAACAAACGTCTTTCCTCTTCGGAAGTAGCTGGAAGTAATTCGATGGCCATTCACAATGACGAGATTTCGCACTCAATAGGTAACACAGCTTCCAAACCATAAACTAGTTGGAAAGGAGTGAACCTTGTTGATGTTTTAATTGAGGTTCGATACGCCCACAGCGCTGAAAATAACATGTTGTGCTAGTTCAACCGATGAATCCCAATGATTCGTCGGATCATGATGACTAAAACTTTCTTGATGGCTTCAACCAGGCCATTAGCTTGTGGATAATAAGGAGTTGAACTGTCGTCAGTGATAATCGCTTGTGGAACACCAAACCTAGCAATTATATGATTGAATACGAAAATTGCAGTTGTTTTTCCGTCTGCCTCAAATGTAGGCATCACCTCGGCCCACTTAGTAAAATAATCTACCGCAAGGATAATATACGCATGCCCCCCTACCGAGTGAGGGTTACATGTAATAAAATCGATACCCCATTTGGCAAAAGGGCCAACGACAATTATAGGGTGAAGAGGAGCAGGTGGAGCACGCATCTTTCGATCACAAATTTGACAATTGTGGCATTTTCGAACCACAGTAATACAATATTTAAACAAAGATGGCCAGAAATAGCTAGCGTGCAATATCTTTTGGGCAGTAATACAATCTTTAAATAAAGACGGCCAGAAATAGCTAGCGCGCAATATCTTTTGGGCAGTGGCATACCTAGACATATGACCGCCACACGCTCCAGAGTGACAGTCATTTAAGACCCTTTCGGCTTCCTCATGTGTCAAACAACATCGGAAAATAGAGTCCGCTCCACGACGATAAAGAGTATCTCCAATAATTTTGAATTGTTGGGATCGGAATCGGATTTTTCGACGGTCGGATCGTGAAATATCTAGCCGAAAGGTTTGGGTTTGGAGATAATTGATGATATCTCCATACCACGGATCTAAAGTGCTGATTAGAAACAAGGATTCATCCGCAATGGGCTCCTCCGCCACCGTTTCCGTATCAACACGTGGGAAGTCACACATTAGTTCCACAAAATCTAAAGATTTCTTTGACTTGGACTTTTCAAATTCTAAGTCAAACTCCTGAAAGATGACAATCCATTTGGAGTACTTGCCCCCTAGCAACTGCTTGGTCAAAATATAGATCATAGGGTTGCAATCAGAAATAATTGTAGTTTTGCGTAATAAAATGTAGTGACGAAAACGTTGGACAGCTTGAACAGCTGCCAATGCCAATTTCTCCACATGTGGGTATTTTAACTCAGTTGGATTTAACGTTCGACTAAGGTAATATATCACATGTTCTGTACCGAATTCATCTTCCTGAACTAGCACCATTCTAATGTTGGAATAGGAAGCGGCAATATACAAGAAGTAGTCCTGGTTGTAGTTGGGAGGATGCAACAACGGTGCATGGGTCAACGCATGTTTTAACGCATCGAAAGATTTCTCAGCTATCTCATCCCAAAAGAATGAAGTATTCTGTTTCAACAACTGGGAAAACCCTTTGTGATCTCGGCTTAGTTAGGGATAAATCGATGTAAAAAGTTTTCTTTCCCTTGCAAACTTTGGAGTTGGCAAAGACTCAAAGGAGGAGGCAATTTGATGATAGCTTTTACCTTCGAAGGATCGATGCGAATGCTGGCTTTCGAAACAACAAATCCCAGTAATCGACCTGTTTCAATGCCAAACACAGACTTGTGGGGATTCAACCAAATGCGAGAATGCCTACACCTCATGAAGATTTCTCGTAAATGGACAAGGTGATCAACTCGATGTAATGAATGAGCAGGCAAGTCATCGAGATAGGGTTGCACAATGTGTTTTATATCATGAAAAGCGTAAGACATGGCCCGTTGAAAAGTTGCACCGACATTCTTAAGGCCGAAAGATAATTTGAAATAAGAAAATGTCCCCCATGGACAAATGAATGCCGTTTTTGGTTGATCAGCAGGCAGAATATTGATTTGATTGTATCCGGAAAAGCCATCCATAAAAGAGAAAATTTCACTGTCGGCACAATCATCAATAATTTGATCGATATAGGGAATAGGGTAATTGTCCTTTGGACATGCTCGATTAATGTCCCTATAGTCGATACATATTCTTATTGTCCCTTGCTTTTTATTCATGGGAACAATATTCGATACCCAATTCGTTAACGGGATTGGATAAATGAAACCTGCTTTCAACAGTTTTTCAACTTCTGCTTTAATTGCAGCAGCTTTTCTTGGGTGAATCTGATGCAGACGTTGCCGAATGGGTTTAGCGTCCGGGTAGGTTTTAATTTCATGAACTACGATTGCTGGGTCAATTCCTGG
>APFE031029058.1:919-48005 GCA_000404065.3 Pinus taeda
TCCACTTTGATAGTGAAAAGGCTGAAACCTCTCTTACCTAACTTAATTGCGCCTGAACAGACTGGGTTTGTGGAGGGATGGCAGATCCTGGATGGGATAGTAGTATCTCAGGAGGTGATACATTCCCTAAAAATGAACAAACAGAAAGGGATGCTGATGAAGTTGGATTTATCCAAGGCCTACGATAGATTGAATTGGGACTATCTCAGAGCGGTTTTGGAAGCCTACGGTTTTGAGAGAAGGTGGATAGCATGGATTATAAGTATGATCTGTACTCCAAATTTTTCAATTCTGCTTAATGGTATTCCTACAGACCCGTTTAATGCCAGCAGGGGAATTAGGCAGGGAGCCCAATTTCTCCGTTTTTGTTCATCTTGGCTATGGAAGGCTTAAATAGGAAAATCAAAAAGGAAGTTAGTGAAAGGAGACTCAGGGGTATAAGGTTGTGGGGGAATAATTTGACTATTACACATCAACAATTTGTTGATGATTTGATGTTATTTGACGAAGCGTCGCTTAAGGAGGTGAGGAACTTCAAGAGGATCTTAGAAGTCTTCAAGTGCACATCAGGTATGGAGATTAATAACGATAAATCTTGTACTTTCATATTTAATTCGCATGAATCTATCAAAACCCATTTAACTAGAGTTCTAGGTTTTAGGAAGGGGGAGTTACCCACGAAGTATTTAGGTATTCAGTTGGATATAAACCCTAATCGGATTAAGAACTGGCAAAGTCTGTTGGAACGAATCAGGAAAAGATTAGACAGTTGGTCATTCAGATTGTTGAATTTAGCAAGTAGAATTGTCTTATTAAAATTGGTCCTATTATCTATCCCCATATATCACCTATCTATTATGGCTGCTCCCAAAGGAGCTTTTGCCAAAATGCGAGAAATCTTTGGAAAATTTTTATGGGGTGGTCCCAAGCAGTAGAAGAAATGGACTTTGGTTTCATGGAAGAATGTAATTATGCGGAAAGAGGAAGGAGGTTTGGGCGTACGAGATCCTGAAATTGTAAATAACATTTTAGGGGTGAAATTATGGTGGAGATGGGTCTAGGGAGGAGATGATGTATGGAAAAGTATATGGTACCACAAATATGGCATGCTCGATACTACTGAAGAACGCTTAAGAGTAGAAGAAACCCCAAGAGGTTCACAGATTTGGGATTTTGCGAGCAGAAATAGGGCTCTAGTTACGGACTATGCCTTTTGGGAAATCCGTGAAGGAAACTCAGCAAGATTTTGGGAGGAAAGTTGGCAACAGCGGGGTATTTTGGATAGGATACAAAATCTTCAAGAAGTTAAAGAAACAGCGCAAAGAGTGGGAATGAACTATGTAAGAGATTATTGGAAAAGAGCTTAATTAAACGATATATGGAGAGCTTGGAAAAGACCAGATGAATGGGATGATAACATAGGTCAGGAGGCTCGGCAATTGTATGACAGAGAAATAGAATCAAGGAAAATCAAGGTTCGAGAAGGTAACGATATCCTTAGATGGGGTAAAGCAACGGTGGGTATGTTTACAGTAAAAGAAGCTTATTATTGGGCAACGAAGGAGGACAAAGAGGAGGAACCAGTAGGATGGAAAAAGATTTGGGAAGGCAAATGGTGGCCTAAAGTTACATGCTTTGCTTGGCTGGTATGCAGAAGAAGGATCCTAACTTGGGATAATATGCAGAAACGAGGAATGATTGGACCATCAAGATGTAGTCTATGCACTAAGGAATTTGAAACTCAGGAGCATCTGTTGAATAACTGTATATATACTAAGAGTATATGGGAGGGAATTAGAGTGC
This sequence comes from Pinus taeda, assembly GCA_000404065.3. NCBI lineage: Eukaryota > Viridiplantae > Streptophyta > Pinopsida > Pinales > Pinaceae > Pinus > Pinus taeda. Next base: position 2,723 of record APFE031029058.1, read on the forward strand.
TCTTTGGTATGACGAAGAGGGATCCTGGGAGCATCAGGAATACTCTGTTTCAGTGGGGTCAAGGGAATTTCCAAAGTAAAGTTGTAAGGAGAATATGGAGTCTAGCACTTGGTTTTGTCATTTGGGCGATTTGGAAAGAGCGAAATCGACGAATCTTTAGGGATAATAGTTGGCAAGAGTCGAGACTTTGGGATGAAATCTGTCGATCGCTTAAAGAAACGGTTTTATCAGAAGTATGGGACGAAGAGGATTGGAGATTGAATGCGGAGGAATAGAGGATAGTCTCTAAATTAAACATGGAATTTCAGTTGATTTATCCTAATACGGAGCGGAAGATTAGAAATGAAATGCCGAGCCCCAATCATTATAGGATGCCTGGTGAGCGACGTGTTAAATTAAACTTCGACGGGGCCTCAAAGGGTAACCCGAGACAAGCAGGTTTAGGTGGTCTTTTCACAGATAGTAGCGCAATACGAGGTGGATTTATGCTGAAGGCGGAGGGGAAATGATGAACAACGAAGCAGAATTATGGGCAGTTTACCACGGACTCCGGATAGCAGTTAGAAATGGTTATATGAGTCTTGAAATCGAAGGCGACTCACAAATCACGATCGATATGTTGAAGAAGTTAAGGGATGGGAAGAGCTGGATAAATGTGTCGAAGAGTTGGCGGACAGCAGGGATCCTACAGGATATTGAACAGATGCTGTGCAGGATTGAGTATATAACAACAACCCATGTACTGCGAAATGGTAACCGTGTCGCCGATCTATTGGCTAATTGGGGTAGTGAAGGGCTGAATAGAAGCGTAGATTGCAACTCGATATCATTACAAGACGAACCAAGGTGGAATGAGTTAAAAATTATATTAAATCAGGATTATGATGACGTGACCGCACAACAAAGGAATAATTAGAAGACTCTGGATCATAGCAAGGAGGGGGAAGGACAGAGTATTTAATGCGCGATCAAAGCATTTGCAGGTTCAAGATTATGGGATTAAAGTCATGGAGGTTTGCAGCAATCAACCCATGGGAAGGTTCAGCATCCCAAGACTGAAATCGAGCAAGGTACCGAGGAGAAGCAGTGGTTACGTCGGCGAGTCAGTACTAGTTTCCCATCATGGAAGTGTATATGGAATGGGCATTAATGATAAAGACAGGCTGTAGCGAAGGTTCAAGACGGCAAGGTGGCAGCATCACGATAAGTTAAGGATTGCATGTAATCGACCAAAGCCAAAGGCGAATCTACAAATGCAGCAACGCAGAGCGAGGAAGTGTAGAGAGGAATGGCAGCAGCAGAAGGACCGTAAGATGGCGGAGCACCATGACAGGGGAGCAGGAAGGTGGACGAGGAGTAAAACAGCAACTCCAGTGGAAAAAGGCAAGAACACGGCTGAAGACGCTATGCAGAGGGTTTATTTTACTATACAGGATGACTTGGACGAAGAGTTCGATATTTGTAATTTCTTTGCAGACGAGGAGCTTCAACGAGGTGTGAAAGGAAAAGTGGGTATGGGGAAGGCCCAAGAGAGGAAATCGGGGGACAACAAGGAGGAGAGTGAGGATCCGATAAAAGATGAGGAAGAGGAGGTGGAGAGACACGGCCAGGGTAGGGGAGCGCGGGGAAGAGTGAATCAAAGAGGGAGAGGGAGGCCTGTAGGGCGAGGCAGCCGTGGGAATAGGAATGTGCGTTCAGAAGTGGAGGAGGGAGTAGCTAGTGAGGCAAGAGGAAGAAAGAGAGGTAAGAAAGACATGAGGAGGCGATTACAGGAAGCAAAAGCAGCATATGTTCTTGATACAAATCCCAATATCAGAAGGATGATAGAGCAGTTGGAGGAAGAAGCTATGCAGGAGAACTCAGATCCTGAGATGGAGGATTGGGAGCAATTTTTCCCTGATCCCGGACATACGAGAGGACGAATGTCCTTATATAAACAATCTTTACATGTTTATTGGGGCATGAAGCGTTTATTAGCTAAAGCTATGGAACAAGTGGCTCTAGAAATGACTGAACTGATTCAAGGCATTCCAACCATGAAAAAGGAATTGAAAAATATTCAAGTGACTCTATTGGTGCAAGACAGAAAAATGGATGATATCATGCAGATGCTTCAAGTAGGGGGATTGGGCGTCAAGATAGAGAAAGAACCAAAGACAGATGCATCGAATCAGTAGAAGATGCAGCTGCTGCTTGGAGGTTTTTATATATACTGTTGTTTTGTTGTTTTGGACATATAGATGTTGCTGTATCAGAAGGAAAACAATTTACCTTTAGTAAGGATAGATGCATATTTAGCGTGGATAGATAGGTTGGTGATATACTTTTTCTGGATGGCTTTGAAAAACTTTAGATGGTAACGAAGCTCGGTTTCCCTTAAAGACGGGTGGAGACCTGTCCCATTTTGTAATATTTTCTGATTTCAGTAATGGAAAGTAGAGTATCGTCTTAGCTTACCAAAAAAAAATAAAAAATTTTTAATGTATAACATCAATTATTAAAATCAAATTTATTATTAAATAATTAATAATAAAATTATACTATTTTATTATAAATATTAATAATTTAAATTATATATTAAAAATTTAAAAAAATAATTCAACTCTATTATTATATTCTCATCATGACTAAGTATATTTCCAAATTGCTTCTGACCCATAAACCAATGCCTCCATTTCTTGCATATAACCAGCATAGTTGCATGCTATACAGCATGCACTAGCTCAAAGATTGGTTTAATAAAGATCAGGTTGTCAATGTCTTGTTGGTTTACTTTCAAATGCCAACATATGTGAATCTAGAGAATTTGTTAAAGAAATAAAATCCTCTTAGCTTCTGTAAGAATTCTGATTATCCCAAATTTTGAAATGTTTCAAAAAAGCAAAAATAATTATTAGATTTTATTTGTATGCATTAAATTTTTATAATATTTCAAAATTTTAATTTAAAATGTTTTTATTGAGCATTTTCATATTTTTAATTTACAAAAGCCACATTTTCTAATCCTAAACGAAAACATGAAAACACTAAAACATTGCTTCAAGTCACCTCAAAAATCTCAAATCTATTTCCGGTTTTCTTTCAAGTATGTGGATCAGCTGGGATGTCCTGTGGTTTAATAGCCTGTTTGCTGGTATGCCTGTGGATTAGTTGGGATGTCCTGTGGTTTAATAACCTGTTTGCTGGTATGCCTGTAAGTAGCTGGATTAGCTAGGATGTCATGTGGCTTAATAACCTGTTACTCTCAGCCATTTAAGTTTTTAAAATTATTTATTTTGTAATCGTATTTTTTTTTCACATTTATTTTTAATATGGTTTGGTTTTTTTGTTTTATAAAGTTTAAAATCTGATAATTAATATTATTTTAAAAATTTATTTGTTACTGTATTGGTAAGTAGCTGGATTAGCTAAATTAGCTTATAATTTGGTAATTAATTATTTAAAATATTTAAAATTATCTTATAATAGTATATTATTACATTATATCTATATTTTAACAAGGCAAAAGGTTTTGGTATTATATATCCAACTTTCGAAAATCTAATAACACTAACAAAAATTGTACTCTCATAACCTGAGAAAGTGAGCTAACCATGAGAAACCTAATAAATTTAATCGTCACTAAAATTGTGCATTGGTCAATACTCTGTTAAAGGATATTCATCAATTATCAAATTATTCTATGGATGCCATATAGATTAGAATATGGTGAGAATAATACACTTAACATATTGTTGTTAAGTAAATAGTGGAAAAGTTATTTCATTTTAGATTTTTTTTGTTATTTTAATTTCTAAAGTATTTTATTAGGGTGATAGGCTTGCTCTATTTTGAAATTAGGGTTAAGGTTTTTGATTTTTTTATTTACAAAGCATTTCATTAAGGTGATAGGCTTGCTCTATCTTGAAATTAGGGTCGAAGAATTTTAATTTTTAATTAAATGAATAAGTAAAATTGCTCTTGTGGTAATATTCTTTTTTATTATTATATATTATCCAAGAAATAATATAAAATGTTTACAAATAAATTTCTACTCTAAATCATAAGTGTCACATAAGTGTCCGTGTGATATAAGTATTTAATTTTAAAATATAATTATTAAAAATATTATAAAACACTCCACTCTCCCTTCCATTCATTTCATTCCTCTATCCATCTGTGACTTTCATTTTAGATCTATCAAATCTGTTGATTTCATTTTCATCCACGTGTTTTAGTATTTAATAAAATAAACCATTTAAGGGTGGTTAGAAGATGCATTATCGATGATCACTTAGTTTGTGGCAAAATCTTAACTATTAGTTTGGGGCAAAATCTTAACTATTTTGTATACTTGATATACTTTTATTCAGTTATATCAATTAAATTTACTATGTATATATATATAAGAGTTTTTCTGCGACTTTTTAGATATTGTGGTGCTAGAATTAGTTGGAAAAATTTGAGATGAAATTTTGATTTGTGTTATTTAAACTAGGTTTTTTTTTTTAATTGTATATATGGATTTAGCATCCTGGAAAACCCCTAGGGTACTTTGATTGCACAGGATTACCCATCAAACTTGTGATTTCAATAAATTTCTGTTGGATTTTAGAAAAATTTGACAAAAAAACCCACAGTAAAAGCTTCCAAAAAATCCCACTAAAAACAACTCCATATAAGAGTTACCCTCCGAAAAAGCTTCCAAAAAACTTTAAAAAATCGCACTAAAAACAAGTCCCCATATATAATTTTACAAATAGTTTTAAGTTATTATTTTAATTGATTGTTACTTAATTAAATATTTATTTATCAATTTATTTTTTAGTAAAATAAAAATATGATAGTATTAAAATTATCTATTATTAAAAATCATTCCCTGAAAAGAACTTTTAAAATTAAATCATATATATATAAATATATCAAATAATAATGAATTAAATGTATATATGATATTTAATTAATTCTTATTTATCATTATAATTATAATTAATTATTGATTTTTAAATTAATTAATATTTAATTAAATAGATAAAATAAAATGTATTATTTATTTATTATAAATCATTTCTTAATAGTGGAAAAAAAACTTTTTTAATTTATTTAATTATAATTATAATTATATTATATATATATATATATATATATATATATTATATTTTATCTTTAATTAAAGTTTACACTTTGTTTTATTATTTTAGAATAGAATACATATATTTGTACCTATCTAATAAATTAAACAATATGATTTTAGAAATTTAGAGCTAATGAGACCTATAAATCATATAACACAAAAAAATACTTTACATTTACCCACGAGGAAATGGAACCTTATATACTAAGTTTAAAACAAAATAACTATTACAAACCTTTAATATAGGGAAACCACACGTCTTCCCATATGTGACTACATTAAGATATAAAATAAAAAGACGGGATGATCCAAAAGACTAAGTATAGAACCATAAGAGTTAAAGTCAATAGAAATTCATAACATTAAGTAGAGAAAGTAGTGGAAACCTCTTTAGGGTTTTCTTTTAAGTTACTCACAACAACCTTGAACCAAATTCCTCTATGTTTTTCCGCTAGATATTATTCTTTCATGTTTTTCCGCTAGATATTATTCTTTCATATCTATTGCCAAATATGATTGTTAGATATTCTTTGATGAGCAGTCACTATCTAGTAAGGTTCCTGGATAGTGCTAATTTGTTTATAACCCCATCAAAGTTTATAAAAAAATCCAAATATTTTATTTTTCATTAAAGAATCTCTTTTTCTAAGGCTATGCAAGTCTATCATAAAGAGGAATATGATGAAGAGGTAGGAGCCAATGTATATAATTGGCGTTCTCTGGTTGATTATTTTGGTAATGGTGAAACAAAGTGCCATCTGTGGAGATCACAAATACTTTAATGGATTAGATTCTAAAGCCAAGGGAACTAATTATAGGAATCCTACCAAAAGGGTGTTGATTTTCATTATGAAATTCCCATAATAAATTTGTTTGAATGAGGAATTTGTTGGACCACACAATGTTTTAGAGACAATATTTAGGTCTTCCACCATTCATTCTGATAATATATTGATCGTCGATTTCCTTAGCAAATTTACATTTCAAGAGACCATTCCATAATTCTCATTTTATTTGAGTTTAATGGTATTAGGTTTTTTCTCCCAACACTTCAATGATAAGTTTTAGGTATATGAGGCCTAACTCCCCCTTCAAATTTGTGGTGCAAAGCATGGCCCATTAGACTAGAGCCCATTGCATCGCCATATGTAATTTCCTTGTATAGAACTAATGTATTTTAAAGTTCTTTTAGGGGTTGATAGAGAAAATATGGGAGGGATCACTTCCAAAACTTATTTGAGGAGAATTAGACAAGTAACAATATTTAATGAGTGAGAAGTCTAGCTATCAAGTTTAGAGTGATATTTGAAAGTAGATCTTCCCATGTGGCATTGCAAGAACCATGTTCCATAAAATGGATTCCCAAGTATTTGGTTGGAAGGGAGCTTCTGAAGAAGCCAAGAATACAAGTACGATGAAACTGAATAGATAAAGAAGTATTGAAGAAAAATATTTGGGATTCAAGGTGATTAATGGAAGTGTTGGATGCATCCATGAAGTCTTCTAGTACATAATTTAAGTCCCATGCTTCCTGCAAAATTGGGGAGACCATGGTTAGGGTATCATCCACAAATTGGTTATGGGGATCAAGAGGGTGAGGATTCGAGTGAAGTCTGAGAGCAAAAATCTGATGAGAGAGGAAAACTATTGATAAGGATTTTCCTAGACCTTCCACCATAACAATTAAAAGAAAAGGGGAAAGAGGGATACCTTGATGAATACCTCAGTAGGGAGAAAAGGGTTTAGAAGAGGAACCATTGATGAGGATGGAGAAAGAGGAGGATTGAAAGAAAGAAGAGAACCTAGTTGACCCACAAGGAATGGAAGCCAAAAGTACGCTATATAGAGTGGATGTATTCCAGTTAAGTTTATCAAAGGCATTTGACATATAAAGTTTGATTAACATACATGGAGATTTAAATGTTTTAAGGGAGTGGACAATTTCATGTGCCAGAATGATGTTATCTAAGATCTAGTGCACTTCCACATGGCATGTTTTCTTTAGAGAAACCATGACGAGGAAGAGATTTTATGCAATTAGAAATGACCTTGGTAACAAATTTATAGATGACATTGCAATGGGAAATGGGTCTAAATTTGTTGGGGTTGATAATATTGTGTTCCTTGGTTATGAGTGTAATGAGCAAGGAGGACTCCAATTGTTCATTTTGATTCCTCAATTAGGTCCCAAACATGTTTATAAATAAACCAATATTAGTGGCAGAATTTGAAGGTGGAACCATTTTTTCCTAGGGAGTTTTTAGGTGCCATTTTCATGGCAAGAAATTCTACTTAAAGGAGGGTATTGAGTCTCGTGAGACTTGTATGTTCATCTATTACTAATTTAGGAATATGCTTAGTAATTTTGCCAATATCAATGGAGTTCTCATGTTGGGGTTCAATCGGAAGAGAAGAAAAAATGTTGTTTATTTCATGTTCAATATCTTGATGTGAGATAACATCCATAACATGGTCATTTTTGAGATGAGAAATTTTGTCCAACTATTTTTGTTTTATCACAAATATGTGGAAGAAGTTCAAATTTTTTCCTTCCTCTTTATGCCATTGTATTCTTGATTTTTTCTACCATACACTTTCTTCTTGAAGGAGTATATCTTCCAACTGTTGGATAATTTCATGTTCACTAATATTCAAATCTTTTGGTCGCCCTTTAATGATGATTTCTTATTGAAATTCTATAACTTAGCTCCTAGCTATTTGTAAGCTTGAAACATGTTGCCAAAAACATCTTTGTTCTAGCTTTTGAGATGTTGATTTAAATTTTTGAGTCTCTGTTGAAAATAATACATGAGTAAACCATGGAGTATAACTCCTTCATTCCACGAGTTGTGGATGTTTTCTTTAAAGTATGGGTAAGATAGTCATAAATTTTGAAATATGAAGGGTCTTTTTCTTGAAAGCTCAATATTTTCCAGTAAAATATAAATTAACCAATGGTTTAACCGTACTGAAGGAAGTTGGAAGCTTCAGTACCTTGTCGGGTTAACATGAAGGATTACGAAATTAGGAATTTTTCCAGTCGACTAGCTATCTAGTAGCTGTCACCCCTCTAGTTATTCTAGGTTAAAATATGATAAACTATTTGTTATGACCCTAAGGAGGGCCTATATTGCGTTATATGTATATGGTATGACCAAGGGGTGGCATTTATGGGGTTAAATGTACATTTAATTTGTAAATTATTTGTAATAGGGTCATTGTAATAATGAAGGGACCACATGTGCAATTTATGGATAGGTATAATATAGATCACATATAAAAAAATTTATTTAATAAAAAATTGTGTACATATCAATCTGTATTCCCATCCCATGGGTTTTTACTTGCCCTATTCCATTGATATCTACATATTTCTTCTATCCTAGATATAACCTTCCAACCCAATTCATGTTCACCCTTCTCTGTAGAGGAAAAAACAACTATAACATCTCCTATACGCATCGACCAAAACTTGATAAAAGTGTTGTTTCTTGATGTTTATTCAGATGCAACCTTTGTTTCTAGACCATAGGTACCATGTCTAGTGATCCAGAAACAAAAGTGAAGGTATTACTGAACAATTTTCAAGCTAGTTTTTGTCCCTTTGTGCAACAGATCGTAATTGGGAAAATACATAAACATAAGTAAAATTGCAAAAAAATTACAGAGCAAAGAGGATAAAAACACAATGTAGATAAGACACAACTTGATAACAAAGTTCACCCAACTTGGGCTACGTTTTCGGGTCCATGTTGTAGTGTTGACCGCTTTATTAAAATGTTCAGGTGCTCAATAAATCAATTTATAATCTTTAGACTAAAAATATAACACTTCCCTGTTATTCAGAAGGCTAAAAACCCCCATCTAGGCTCTCCCAGAGCTCAAAAAGGCTTAAAAATGAGCAAAATACCCTCCTTCAAAATTTTGTCTACTAAATTACTCTAAAAAAAGCTCTACGCTCCAAAACCACTCAACAAAATTGACCATGGTCTAAGAGTGGCACGTTGGTTGAACACCCCATAGGTTAGGGGTTTGATTTGTCGGTCGACACATTCAACATTGGTTGGTTGATTTTATTTAATTGAATGGGTCATTGGCCCTCACCCCTCACACACTCGCCTCCACACTTGGTCACATTACTTTTCATACAACCATGGGCCGGGCTTTGTGCCATAGCCCTCATCTAATTCGTTCACCAATGGTCACATTAAATATGATATAAATACAAGTTGGGCCAGTTGGGCTAGCTTGCTGACCCGCTTGTTTTTTGCGCCAATAGTTGAATGATGAAACTTTAAATATGACACGCCCACTATGAATGTCAATCAACAATTGTGGTTCGATCGAGGTTGGTAGTTCAATTCTGCTAGAGGTCAGTTTAGCCATAACAAATTTTTGGCACGATACGCGACGCCACATGGAAACCTTTCATAGGGCCACATGGTGGCCTATGATTGAACCACCTCACCAACCATATAGCCAACAAACAAATTCCACATTCCCTCTCATGATTCACCCACCTGTCGTCCATACATTTATTCAACCCTACCATGTCACTCTACAAATTGCCATATTAGAAGTCATACCCTGACAAGTTGACTTTTTCACTGTTTGAACGAAAATTCATAACCTCATAACTTACTCATATGGTGTCATATTGACATTATTCAAGCATTTTGGAATTAACATGACAAGCTCTATGTCTTGATGCTAGTTTTGGGGGAATTTGAGAACTTTGATTTTTGAGCATTTTGTAGATCCCCTAGATCATATAGTGCCTAAACGATAATTTGTACTACTTATGTGACTTGTTGTAAATGGATTTTGAAGTGTAGACATATGACCTTCAACCAATCATGTCACATGAATTTATTCTTGAACCTTTGTTGGATAGTCATTACCATAAACTATTTGTGTTAGCTACCAAGCCTCAACCATTTGATGGATGAATTACATGAAGTTATTTGGAATTCCCTCCATATATTCACCAATCTGGCCATTTGGGTGCACTCCAGCTAGGGTGAAGTACCTCAACAAAATTATTCTCCATTCTAGATCTACTTTATAAATATCATGAGCTATCTCTTCAAGGAAAAGCCTCGTGCATCCATAGGGATTCATTGTAGGGAGCTGAGAGTCTTTGACACAGGTAGTCACTTTGGGTTGGCCATAAGCTATGTATAATGATGAAAACACTAAAGAAATACCATTATATAAATAATAGATAATGACTTCTGGAGAAAAATTGGAGGCACCTATGAGCATCGTGGGGTTCCTCCCGAGTCCTTGGATTGATTAGCATTCCTAGCTGGGGACTCTACTAATCTTGCATGTGAGGTTGAGGATGGATAATCTTAATATTTAACTATAATATTGAGACTATCAATATTAAGAGAGTGTTAATTAAGTGAATCCAAATATGTCATCACATTGATTCTAGAGTTAGTGCTACCAATGTTTGCAAGATAATTAGCAATTTTTTTGCTTGTTCGTCATATGTGTGTTGGAATAATGACCTGGAGATGAGTAAGGAGATATGAAATTCTCAATATATAATTATTCCAATCACCAACAAGAAGAAATATTTTCAAGTTGAGATCCATTCTAGAATTTTTTAATAGTTATGATCACCAAGTACTCAGAGTCCCCTTCAACTATTATTTTATGTAAACTTTGCACATGAGCTGTTCGAAGACCCTATTCCAGGGAGAAAATTTCTACAACATTGTTACTATTGATACCCATAGAAACAACTATAGGGAAAATAAGATATCCATTATGGATTTATAAGATGCCTTTAAAACCAATAGAGTCCAAGTTTCCTTTGGAGGCACCATCAAAATTATATTTTATGAAGATATACGATGGAGGAGACCACGAAGTTAGAGAGGAGGTATTATGAGTTCTAGAGACCTCAACCAAGCTAGAAACATGCTAAGATATGCCCAAAGAAGAGAGAATGAAAACTCATATGGGGAGGAGCTCTAATTGTATTCCAACCAACATGAGACAAGGATGGATTCTATGATATTAACATAAATTTGAAGCCAAATGTTTGGAGGGTCCCTTGAGAGTCCTATAAAAATTATTCGATTTCTTTTCTTTCAGAGGGACTAGAGAACAAATATAGGATCCAACAACCAAGATTTGTTGAGTATAGGACTCTTTAAGGTAGGGTTTTAATAGGAAGAGGTAGTTTCGACCATGTTCAACTGAGTGTGACAATCAGATTGTCTGAACAATAGTGCAAGTTGTGTCTAGTGATACTTTGTGTAGGAGCATTCATTAAAAAAATGATTGGTTGTTTCCTAATGATCTTTGTGAAGATGGTAATACAAAGGACCCTCAAAACCTCTTTTTTGGAGGTGATCCCATGTAAGTGTTCATTTACCATCTAGCATGTAAAGGAAGTGCACTATCTTTGACCACCAATATCCATTCCAGATCTGTGACCAGATTTTATCCCTTAGAGGTAAGTTGTCCGCGAGAATTAAAGAGTAAGGTTATTTTAACAAGAATTTTCTAGATAGCTTATACCCCCATATTTTTTTTTTTTTAATATCATGTTCTAGAGCATGCCATTCATCTTGGGGGATGTCAAAGCCCCATTTTTCCTTTCATTTCTAGATTCTCCAGGGAGAATTGATGTTGTGAGTCTTGCAATAGTGCGCCACATATGTGAATCATTTTTGTCTCATGAGAGCTACCAAATTAAGGAAATGGAGTGAGGATTATAGAGGGGGGATTTTATGCCAAGAATCCTCCAAGAATTTAGCATAGCCCCCATTATGTACTTCCTAGAATGAGTTGTTTTGAACCATGAATTTATCTAGATATTTGAGGTTCTATGTCAATGAACCAAAGGTGAGTTCAAGGGAGTGTAGCTTAGAGACAAGGCTCTATCTTGAGTAATATTTATTGTTCGGTATGGATTTCCATAAACTATCACCTAGCCATCGCCACCATAATTTCTCACCCATTACTTTTTTTGTTTCTAGGTCTCTTAGCCCAAGGCCACCCAATTTTTTGAGAGACAAACTTTCTCCCTAGAATTCTCTAGGAAACTAATGTCCACTACCATTATCTAGTAGTGCCACCCCAAATAAAATATTTATATGTATTTTTAGATTGATATCGGAAATCCTTTGGGCATTGCTAGGACCAATATTTGATAAACGCGAAGGGCTTATAAAACATATTTTAGTAAAACAAGTATTCTAGTAAGGATTGAATATTTGAATTTCCAATTGTGTATCTTCGTTGTCATTGTTTCCAAAAAAATCTTTCAAAAAGATGGTTTTTATATATTTGTCCACAAGAGGGGTGCCAACGTAAATGATAGTGAGGGTAGCTCATTGGAATCCCATGACTCTAGCATAGTGAGCCTAAACAATTATAGGTGTGTTAAAGAAAAATATTTATGGATTGGAGGGATTGATAGAGGTTCCAAAGGTTGCCATGAAATCATCAAGGATTATTTAAAGGGAAAGCACTCTATGGATGGTGGGATAACCCATTTGCATTGTATCATCTACAAATTGTTGATGGGTTATGGGATCCATATACCTACTTAGTTCAATGCCTTGAATTTATCCTTTGAGCATTGCTACCTTCAAGTAGAAGCCAAGGTATTCAAAAACTAGAACAAAAAGGAATGGGGGAAATGGAATGTCATGATGGATGCCTTGAGAGGCTCCGAAGGGAGAGGAAAGGGACCCATTGATCAAAATAGAGAAAAAAGGAGTAGAAAACGTAGTTGAGAACTAGGTTTTCCATTGGTTAGAGAATCCAAAATCTTTGAGAATATGGAAGAGGTAAGACCAATTCAATTTATCAAAAGCTTTAGAAAAATTGAGATTGATTACCATACCTTCCTTCTTGAGTCTTTTCATGGAGTGAATGAGTTTGTGAGCCACCACGATTCCATCTAATATATGTCTGTCCTTGATGTATCTTAGACTGCTCTCTGTAGATTAAGGTAGGAAGAAGGGGCTTTAGTCTAGTAGTTATGATCTTGAAAATGAATTTATATATGACATAGCACAAAGCTATGGGCCTAAATTCGCTTGAATCCATAACCTGCACCATCTTGGGGACTAGAGTAAATAAGGTGGCATTCAGTGCTTTTTGGATTGTTTGAGAATGATGTGATTTCTCTATGAGAGCATGGATCTCCTCCCCCAAAAAATAGCAGTAGGCTTGAAAGAAATATGAGGTGAAACCATTTGAGCCTTGCACTTTATTTTCTGGAAGGAACATGAATGCTTCTTCCACTTCTTTCTTTGTAACTTCCTGCATTCGAGCCAAATTATGACCATCACTGACAATTTTTGGGATGTGGTGAGGAACTAGTTCCTTTAACAAATTATTGTAGAAGGTGGTAAGTTCTCTCTTGATCTTAGTGTGAGTTATTATTCTTTTCCCATTGGAGTTTCTCAAGGAGAAAATTTGATTTTGATTTTGATGCCTAAGCATATATTTGTGGAATAATCGAGGATTACATTCACCTTCTTTTAACCATTTAATTCTTAAATTTATTCATCAAAGGATTTCTTCTTGCCTCCTTCATTATTCTAGCTGAGCAATAGGATCCCTCTCCCATGGATTCAATTCTTGAGTGCATCCCTCTAGGATGAATTTTTGTTGAACTACCTCCAATTGTGCCTCAAGCTGGGAATTTTCTTCAAAAATGTTGCCAAACTCTTCTTGATTCCATTTTCCGATCTGCGCTTTGAGGAATCCATGATTTTGGTGGAATTTTTACATTAGAAAATTTCTTGTATCTTCAAATATTTTCCACCAATCCTTAGATTTTCTAATGAATGAAGGATTTGTGAGCCAAAATATTCGAATCAGAAGGGCTACTTTCTTGGGGTTTATTTGAGATCAACTTCCAATGCAATAAGTAAATGGTCTGAGTTAGCATAAGATGATATTCAAGCCTCCATGAAAAATCCCTTTTCTAGCATATCTTCTGAGATCAAGAACCAATATAGTTTGCTAGCTATTTGATGCTTGTTTCCTCTCTTGTTATTCTACATGTGCAAACCATTGAACCTTGGGAAATTTGTTGTTTTCATGGTTTTGATTGTGTTTATGAAGATGGTGGAATCCCCATCCAATATTTTAATAGCACCCTTTTGTTCCTTAGGAGATACAATCATGCTAAAGTCTCCACAAATGATGGAATATTTGCATTGGAAGAGTCCATGAACTAGAGCAGGATTACTCAATGAAAGTCATTTATGAGTAGATTGATGTGTCCCATAGACAATCATTATGGAAGAGGAGTCCCTTGAGCCAATGGGATACATTCTTCCTACTTGGATACAAGGAATAGCGATCCAATTATTTATATCTACCTCTTCTGAATTTAGCATTACTGAAAGCCCCCCTGATGTTCTAGTTGCATCTAAGGATTGAACCTATCTCCCTTTATAGATTTTTTGAGAAATGGTATGCATTTTATTGCTTGTACATTTCGTCTCCCACAAAATGCTAATGCCAAGAATTTTTTTTTTTTAAATGTGATCCTTAAGGTGCCATTGCTTGGCTTTACTATTTAGGCCCCTTATAATATTCCTAGAAAAAATATTCATGAAGAAAGAGGGGGATGGAGGAAAGGTCTCTAAAATAAAATGTACCTTCCCTGAGCTAGATAATAATCTTCCCACTTGTTGAATTAATTCTTGAGTGGTCATCCTACCCCACCTCTTCTCTTCATGGCAAGATTTGAGAGTCAACTTGGATTCTTTGAGGAGGCATTCGTAATGGTGCTAGCCATTTTTGAGTGAAAACATATGGTTTTGAACATTGACCAGGTTCTGACTTAGTTGGAACATTTTGGGCTCTAGTACTACTCAAGGATCTTCATTTTGTAGTTCATCTAGCATTTTTGATAAGATTTTCTCATCAATTTTCATATCCACTATATATTCAATATCGATATGCATGTGGCTTACAATGTTAAGCTTTGGGATTATTTGTTCTATTCTAGGAGCCTCAACCTCCATATTTTCTAGAATCATTGGGGTTGAAGTGTTTCTAGTTGAGTTCTCGAGGTTTCTCCTCTTCTTTCTAGAGGGATCCTGAGCTATTGTGCCTTGATGACCCTCATTTTCCCAAGGTGGCTTTGCATATTTAGTAAATTCCTCCATGTGGGTGAGGGTTTCATATTGGTTTTTGTTCTAAGGGTGTTCCTTGTGATTGGTGATTGGATTTCTATGGTTCAGATGGTGATTATTTTTGGGTCTAAATCCATTAGGCTATGTTGTCGTTGCTTCCACATGGAGAAGAGGGTAATGTATGTAACACAACCCCTTACCACCCATCGTCCTACTGAGACAGAAAGAGAGAAGTTAGTATTCTGACCTGACCTCTAATGTCCCATTATGGAAATGGGGTCTAACGTTTATGATCTTTTTCAACTTACTCAAAGCTTAAAATGGACAACATGATTGAGATCGTCCCCTTGAGACCTTTCTAATGGTATTAATTTCATCTTGATCCAAACTCTAGATCAAAAGATATGATATTTCGAAGACTTGACCAATAACCACATGCCATGTCATCAAGACTCTCCATGTGGCTCCCTCGTGGTCCCCAAACAGTGCCCGCATGGCCCTCCAAATCATTCGTATCAGTTGTCGACTTTTTCATGTTCGGAGTCTCATTATAAATTTTCCATTGCTCATGGGAGATACATACATACATACATACATTCATACATGCACGCATGCATACATACATACATACATACATACATACATACATTGATCAGGTGCTCAGTATTTAGATCGAAAATCAAAGTTCTCAGAATGGCTCAAAACCTAAATGACCATGTCCATCTCTGAAAAATGATCCTAACGCAACTCGTTTCGTCGAAAACCAAGTTCGTATGAGAAATTTATTGTGTTCGGATCACTTTGCTAAATAGGAGAAATTTGAAAAAAAATGCCCAGTCACTGCACAGTTAGCAGTGTTTACTGCTATCATGGCAGGTGACTAGGCATGGTCAACGCAGGTCAATAGCGAATTAGGGATGGAAAAGTGGCATTAGCTAGTTGGTTTGTACAAGTGATTTGTTGGGACATTCTTATTGGTGCATTTCTAGACCAATGGAAGAATGCCATGTGACAACCCTGGAGGCTGTCATGTGGCACCTCCCAAAGGCCGCGTTGGTGGTCTACGCATTGGAGCAAAATTTATTAGTGTAATTTGGGGTCGAACCCACGACCTACCGCATTCAAACCATACGCCTTACCGCCTATGCTACCAGGTAGTTCTTACCCTTAACGTTCTTTGCATCTATTTAAGCTGTATCGGTTTGGAGGTTGGTGGTTAGGGGAGGGCCAACCCATAGGCCAACCCTCCCCCCATGTGAGCAAAACACTTCAAACCATAAGTGGTTACACTTTGTTAACCCCAACGGCTATATAATCCACCACTCTAATGGTTAACGTTATTGCATGTGAACACAGATACAAAATTTGCAAACTGTTTGCGTTAGCTCTGATGGTTCTGGCCAACAGTTAATGCGACGACTCCACATGTGAACACCATCACCATAACTCTAACGATCAGTTGACAGTTCTGGTTCCACTCTAACCATTAATTCGACGGCTATCGCATGTGACCAAGTTCCACTGGAGGTTATGTTTGGGTCATTAAAATCTGTGGTTTTCATGCTAATCACATGTTTAACTCCAATTAAGCATAGTTTAAATATTAATTAACCCTAAGTTTAACCTAGCAGCGAGTTTGGTGGTGCCCCCAAATTTAGTCCTGCCACCAATTTTAGCGGCGCTAATTGGAGATGTTACAAAATTAGAGGAGAAAATGTAGGAAAAGACTGACTGAACTCTAGAGAAGTCAATTTTCGACCAAATTGAGCTCAGAAAGAGGTGTTCTTAGCTAATTTGGAAATTATGAACATATTGGTGCAGATATCAAGAGCTATTGAGCTTTGTAAAACAACATTTTTCCACATTGAGATAATACAGAGGCTCAAGCCATGGAAGCTGGACCAAGGAGATGTAGCCCAGGAGGGGTGAACTCATTCATCAAAACACTGTGTTAATGTGTCTCTTTGATGGTTTTCTATACTTTTAATTTTTGTTGTTCAACATTTGTTTTGAAGCTATTTTTCTCATGAATTTCATGTTAAAACTTAAGGAAATTTACCTGATTGTATGCACAAACAACTAAGGAAACCTCAATACAAGAAGCAATAAGAAAAAACTTGTTTATAAATATGTAATTGTTATTAGCACAACAAAAATAATCATACAAAAACAGATCAAGTTGGTATTAGAGCAAAGGTTGAATTTCTTGTTTGCTTGAGATCGTGCAATTAGGGTTTTAATGGTTGCAAAATTGTGATGCTTACAAGGTTAAAGTTGCAGAAAGGAGAAGGGAAGATATTGGTTGCAACTCCTGAGGTAATGCCCAGAAGAACGAGAGCCACACGGTCACAATCTCCACCACCCAAAGTTCCAATTCCAGATGCACTTGAAACTCCTCATGTTTTGCCTTCAACTGAGGTTGAAGAGGTACAAGCAGTACCAATTTTTGAACCTGAATCCATAGCCATTATGTTTGGAGAAAGAGAGCTTGAAGACCCCTCTTCAAAAGAGGAAGAATTAAAGAAATATTTATATACTTTGACTGAGATGGTTAAAGTCCTCTATGAAGATAGGAACACTAGAATGGTTGGAGAGAGTTCTAAACCTCCACATGGAGAAGGAAGCTCAGAGGACAAAAAAGATGAGAAGAAGGATTCCAAAGGGAATGGTGGAAATCCACCTCCATCTCCACCATCCTCATCATCTTCCTCATCATCTCCATCATCTCACACAACATCATCTTCCACTACCACCACTGAAACTCCCCATACTCGTTCAAAAACCCAAAAAAGGAAAGACTCCATTACTTAAATTGGGCATAAAATTTGAGCTTCACATGTACAATAGAGAGGTGAATGCACAAAAGTTGGACAATTGGATTTGACAATTGGAGGTATACTGCAGAATTTAGAATCTTCAAGAAGACGACATAAAGATCCAGTTGGCTTCATTGAGGCTAGAAGGAGCTGCACTAGTTTGGTGGGAAGCAAAGACTCAAGAGGAAATGAGAATCCATGGTAATATATCCATCACTTGGGTTGAATTTGTTTATGCAATTAAAAGACAATTTTATCTTTAGCCTATATGAAAAAATCCATTGTGAGTTGGCAAAATTTTAGGTAGCTTAAAGGCCAAACAATCCAAGATCATACACATGAGTTTAGGAAAATGGCTTTGTTATTAGGAGTGAGTTTGAATTCCCAAGATACATTGCTGAAATATATTGGGAATTTACATTCCTATCTAAAACATACTATTCTTATGCTCAATCTAAATAACTTAGATGAGGTATATGTGCAACCCGCACACCTTGAATCTAGAGGAAAGAACATTCAAGAAGAGGGTAGTAAGAGGAAGCCATTCAAGGGTAAGGAGAAAGAGAAGGGTGGAAAATCGAAGGGAAATAAAAATGCAAGTGTGAAGAAAGATGGGGAGAAAATCACATGTAAACATTGTTACAAAGAGGGGCATGATGAAGCCCATTGCTGGAAATTGCATCCCGAATTAAGGCCTAAGAAACAAAAACAATAAGGGAAAAAAAAGACGACCGCTAGTTGGAAGCACTATTTGATGAGGAAGGAGGCCATCATCCATACCGACCATCAACCATTGTAGTATTTACAAATCACAATCAAGGTTGCAACAGTCACAACATTTCAGATGGATGGGTTTTCTACAACAATTTCATTTAGTTATCAAGTATAAAAAGGGAATCTACAATAAGATAGTTGATATGCTTTCAAGGCCTATTGTAAATTCATCTGTTATACTCAAGCATAATTATATTTTACATGAAAGTTACATAGAACAATATGCAAATCATAGTGACTTTCAGAAGTATATGCAATCTTGAGTCAAGGAAACCAAATTGAAGAGTTGGATTACCATGTACATAACAGTTTGTTGTATCACTTGAGCAAGTTACGTATTCCATAGGGAGAAAGAAATAGTATCATAAGTGAGGCACACACTTCATTGATTGTTAGACACTTTGGTGTAGGCAAGACAATAGTGAATCTTCAAAGTTATTGTTATTGGCCACACATGTTGGATAATGTTTCTCGTTTCATAAGAGGATGTTCTTTATGTGCTACAAGTAAGCCTAGCAATAGGAAACTTGGTTTATACACTCCACTTCCGGTACCTTCACATCCATGGGAGAGTATCTCAATGGATTTTGTAGGAGGTGTTCCATTGTCAAGGAAAAGTTATGATTACTTGTATGTAGTTATAGACAAGTTCAAAAATATGTGCATATTAACACCATGCAAAAAGAAAATCACAGTTGAACAAACAACTCATCTTTTCTTCAAAAACATTTGGGTTCATTTTGGTCTTCCTACTTCTATTGTCACTGATCGAGATTCTCGATTTGTTGGGAATTTTTGGTCAAATTTGTGGGACATGATGGACACAAAGTTGAAGAATAGTACAACCTTTCATCCTCATACAAATGGACAAACAAAGGTGGTCAACAGAACAATGATTCATCTTCCTAGAGGATATTGTAGCAAACATCCCAAGTTGTGGGATGAACAATTGCATTACATACAACATGCATACAACAGGGCAAAGAATTCCTCCACAAACACATTGCCATTTGAGGCATGTTATGGGTACTTGCCAAGAACGCCATTGGAATTCATCTTTGAGAAATATTTCTCCATCGATGGTCACAGTGACATCAATAAGGCAAAGAGCAAATTCATTTGATACATCATACAATTAAAGAACAACTTGAAACAAGTCAAAGCAACTATAAGGCAAGGCATGAAAAACACTGGGTTGATCACAAATTTCAAGTTGGCGACAAATTTTGGTTATATATTAGCAAAGAGAGACTTCAAGGGGAAGGTAAAAAGCTTAAACCAATCCGTTATGGCCCTTTTAAAATTATGGAAAATATTGGTAACAATGAATTTAAGCTTGATTTGCCTCCTTATATGCAAGTATACTTTGTTGTTAATGTTGAGAATTTGAGATTTTTTGAGCCTCCTTTGATTGATGATCAAGGAGAGCATGTTCAACTGCCATCAATAGATGATTTCTTGCCAGAATATCTAAATGAGCTTCAGCAAGATCTCATACTTGACAAAATAACCAAGACTTCAAAGAGAGGGGATGTTGAATACCTTAGAGTGGGACTCAAGGGACAAAATCCTTCTCAAACCAAATGGTTGCAGACCGAGAAGGTGAGGGAGTTGTACCCTCACCTGCTGAATAATTGATAGTATCTTTTGGGGTCATGTTGTAGTGGCTACAACTGCCCTCCAAAATTTTACCTTAGCTTTGTTTTGGAGCCTCCCTACCAGCCTTTCATAGCAACATGTATTTCCATGTTAAGTACATAAGCTTCAGTGATTTTCTTGCAGAATGACAGCCTATCCATCAAAGCTTGTTGCATACCCCTCACAAGCTTTTTCATCGGACTTGGTCCAACTGCAGACTAAGTAGCTCCCTCAAGAAATTGTGCAATTGTGGAGGGGAACCAACCTTCCCTCCAGAAATTGCACAATTTTGTTTGGTAGCCTGCTCGGCTCCAGAATTGTGCAAATCTTCCTGTCACTCTTCACTAGAAAAATTGTGCAATTCCTCCCAGTAGGACTACCTAGCCCAAAAATTGCTCAATTTTTGGTAGCAGTTAGCTGCTCTGCCGAAAAATTTCACAATCCCTCTGGGCAACCAACCCAACTCCCTCACAAAAATGTGCATATTTTACTCCCAGTTGACAAGACTGTTGCATGTGCAGTTGAGTTGACTGGTTCCCTCTAGTACTGAGAAAAATTGATTTGCATGCATGGACTGCTTCTCCCAAAGCAGCATGCAAATGCATCCCTTGATTCAAGGATCTACATTTAGCAGCTGGAGGTTGCATGCAAGGATCATTTCAGAAACCTCCCACCAAGTGTCTCTCTTCCTAGATTTGTGGCATGCACGTCACATCTTTGATTTTATCGAAACTCATGAACCGGATGCTGCAGAGCTCACTCCTCGCATTGACCTTGCAACTCTGACATCCCACATTTCATCTAGGAGTCGTCGGCACATTCAGCTCAGTTGTTTTGGGGTAATCCCACCTTCCATGTCTTGTGTTGCATTTCTATTGATGTTTGTGTTTCGCTTTGTGTGATTATTTTCTGCTTGATTTCAGTGAGCGCTTGCTTTCGTTTTGATGCATGTTAGCTTCTAGAAGCATCGTTTCAATTTTCATTCGCATCTCACTGTTGTCACATACATAACACTATTTTGCATGGACAATCGCCGTTGTGGTGACTCGCTTCACACACATGCATGCTTTCCCATTTTCTAAATCCTGCACTTATTGTTTGCATGAATGATTATTCACTCTTTTTTACACTCATCTCATCATGAATTCACACTTCTCATTTTTTTAGCTGCCCATTGGCTGGACTGGGCTACCTTGGCCTAGACCATGCCCTTCCTAGCTAGCATTACGCATTTTTGGAAGCAAAGGCTCTGCCTTCCCTCCAGAAATTGTGCAAGTCTAGCTAGGCATTGACCTCCAGGCTTGCATTGCACAATTCTTGGAGGCAGTGTCCTGTTGGCCCCAGAAATTGCGCAATGCAGTTTGATAGTTGCATGTCACTATTGACTGAAATTGCACATTGAGCAGTTTCACTGCTCAGCAGGCTAGGCTAGATTATGCATTGGGTAGTTCTAGTTGTCAGTGAACCTCCTGATAGCCTAGACTGTGCCTTGCGTAATTTGGCAGTTAGACTCTTGACCTCATGGTGGAAATTGGAAATTGCGCAACCTTTATGATCAGTCACACAGGTATGTTGCAAGTCAGTTCTCAAGTTCATTTTGGTTTTCGACTGACATATTGCTTGCCATGAGTGTTTCCATGTCTCCAGGTATCACAGGTGTTCATCTGCCTCTCAGCAGCACATGTACTATGGTTTCCAAAGAGCAGAGTGGAAGACACTGTCTAGAGCACACTTAGGGATGCAGTCGATCAAGTGTCTATGAACTTGCCTACCCACGACGACATCGAGTTGTTCATAGACAAGGACATCAAGATATGATGACAGAAGCATCACAACAAGAAGCACCATCAACAGTAGCTGAAGGAAACATACCAGATGCAACGAACGCAAGAGCAAGTTTGTTGACGACATAGAGGCAAAACAAAGTTGCAAGCTCGAGCAAATCCACTTGAAATGAAAGCAATTTTTGAGATTGAGGCTATGAGGTGATGATGAAACAAGATGATCGCCTGAGAGCAGAGAAAAGAATAGAGAAGGAGTTTCAGGTGATGAATCATCAACTCAAGGAAGAAAAAGAGTTGCATAGCCAAGAGAATGAGTTGTTGCAAGAACAGGTACAACAAGGGTGCAACATGCACTCACGGATGAAACCGTGCCCATACAAGTTATAGATCCATCCCAATAACTAGCATGGAGCAGACAAGGTGAGCAATGTTGTTGATTGCATGCAAGGGAATTCAACAACATGCATGTCATTGTGCACACACATGTGATCTAACCCATTTGTTACACTCATCGAGGCAAAGACAAGAAGCAAGTCCGACTGAAGCTGAACATATACTTTGACAAGTAGATGCGCATGACCACTAGCACACACTTGAATATCAACATAGACACTATGCATTAGTGTGTTGCCGGTTCAGTCACACCCAAGAAGGCCATGTGCATATTATCAGATGATTTGGATGGAGGAGCCATACTAATGCACCTGGATGCAACAGAGGCAAGAGTTCGCTTCAACAAGATGTCACCATGGAATGCATGCACACCATCACGGATGACCAAGCTTGGAATCATCTCACCACCTTCACCATGACAAAGATGTCAAAGAGTTAGTCTCACCACAATGGACTGAGTGTCAGTGATGTCTTGCATGGCTTTCTCAAGCCATTTTGTCTCACATGGGCACATGCGCATTGTAATATAACGTCTTGTCAAGTGGGAGTGCAAGTGTCGATAGTTGGATGTAACAGTCATAGAGGAGCTAAAGAGTTATGAGGGTAGATGAACTCTCACAAAGGGGAATGTCAAGGGTCACCCCACCTTTTTCTATAAATAGAACCTCATAACTCATTGTAAAGGATTTTGGTTAGCCAAGCTTTCGATAGGACTATCTTAGAGAGAGCTTGGAAAGTATTGTAATGAACCTTGTCTTCTCCACTGCGCAGATCTAGTACATATCTTTGGAGGATCAGGTGGTTGTGGCTTTAACGTTCCTCTCCCAGAATTGGACATGGATGTATTGTATGACTGGAACTTACACTTCTTAATATAACATAGCCAACACGTTTCATGCATGTGTTGTATTGTATTTCAGCTATCTATTTACTCTAAATGATATATGTATTTGTTTTCTTACACATGCATGTATAGCTATTTTTGTGTATGTATGTATGAATATTCTTGAAATGTGTTATTGGTTTAACCATCACTTTGGATTTCTAGCTAACTTGCCTTCCATGTTGTGGTGCATCTTTGCTCATGTGTTCCCTTCTTAACTTCGTGCTATCACAAGTTTCCAAGGGGCACACTCATCTCACCCCCCATGTGTTAGAACTTCTCGTGCACCTTCCTTGGCTTGCTGCAGCTGTCACACCCTTGCTACCAACAGAGACATCTTACTTGCCTCTTTGCAAAATCATAGTCAAGGCATACCGTACGATCCACTGCTGGGACTCCTACACCAAACGTCCTGAGGTATGATTGGGACTTCTTACCGAGGAGATCCCCTTACATGTTGGTAGGTCCAACACCATCAACATTTTGGCGCTAGAAGGAGGGCCAGATTACAAGCTGAGTCCTCACATCTATTTTGAATATCTACATATCTATCATGACTAACTACCGAGTTCCTCTTCCAGAGTGTATGTCTTATGGAAACGACTTCATTATCTCGGAAGATCTCTCAAATAAATTGTCACATAAAACATATGATGGTGGAGGCCACGTAGCCTTGGTTAGGCACGCGGTCGGCATTGTAGGCTCATGTAAAATACATGGAATCTTTGAAGAATACATGACGTGCATGTTGTCCGTCTACATGCTTCGAGGGCACCAATGCACTGGTGTGCCATACTGCTTGAAAAATATATTCATTCTCTTGCTCATTTGGTCACAAAGATAGATCGTTCTTTCAATCGCTTTAACCATAAAGCACTCGATCAAGAAATTTTGAAATTACTAAAAGAACTCGATGAATCTGTTGATTAGTTTTACACACACTTTTGTAATCTTGCATACCGATTTCCCGAAGATGGAATTGATTGGGAATTTCTTTATGAAGATTTGAGTATCTTCTTTGCATATATGAACCCCTCTTGGCACACTTTGGTGATGGAGTTGCGCAATCATAGGAAGGCATAGTTGCTATCACAAGTGACTGTCCACCTTCACCTCATCAAACAACTCCACCATTACAGAGTGATGTGGGAGATCATGCACACACATCTATTGAACAATCACATCCTCCCACCCCACCTGCTCTTGATATCTGCGCATATTTGGCTTGCAAGTCTATTGGTTGTCACATGGATTCATTCCCTTATCCTCTGCCTGTGCGTTCTGTTAATCCTCTAGATTGTATTGTCTTGTGTTTTCCCATTCCGGACTCCTCACCTATTGTGAACGAGGATCAAGTTGTTGACAGAGTTGGTGTTATGTAGCCAACCTACGCGATCATTCATGATGAATGTGTACGAGAATCTAAAGAAGAAATCATGTTGATGGATGAAAACCTTCCAACCATGCCTCATCCAATTTACCTCCCTGTGAAAACACTTTTCCAGATGTTTCTACTTCTAATGATTCACAGGACACGTCGGATGTCAGTCTGTCATCACAGTGTGGAGAGGAAACATCTTCCTTCGAAAATTTGTCTAATTTTTCATCTATCATTTTTTAAAACAAAGAGGGTGAACATCTTTGCTTCTCATCTACCCCTTTGCTTGATTCATCAAATCATGAGGATGGCGACAAACATCTTGAATTTTTTGATCTTGGTTGTCGTGATCTCTCTACTTCTTCATTTGATCACGGTGTTGATTCAATCATTGTTAATATGTCTAAGGCACTGGTATACGATGATCTATCTATCAACAAAGTTGAAACCCCACAGAATTTCAGGCACTTCAGCCTGAGCTAATGGTTATGTCAGGCCCTCGTTGTCTTGAGGTTGGTTTCACTTCCGATCAGGAAATTGTTGAAACATGTAAGGCTCCTCATCACTCTCTGCTTTGCATTGAAGATCAACAAAACACCCAGATTTCGTTTCCTCCACTCAAACTACACGATCCCATCGCTCATGTGTTGGAGGAATCTTACACATCAAGCACACATGCACAACGTAAGTGGTCTACCTTTCTCACGTTTGCTTGCATGTCACAATCAAGAGAATTAATTCACTCAACATTTACACACAGTGTAGCACAACACCATGGGAATTCCATAGAGTGCATGTCATGGTCTTTCACTCATTTTTGTTCTGCGGATGCTTGTAAACTCGGAGTGTATTTGTCTTTACTGATATATCTTTCTTGTTTGCTGGTTTGCATAGTGGTCTTGTTCATGAACCATGTCTTCACCTACATGGGTCAACCAATGCATTGGTGGCTACGTTCAAAATATCACTTCACGTGATCAAGCCCATGCACTGTTAGCTTAAGAGGAGTAGTGTTTTCTTTTGAGTTGTTTGCTTGCATGCATGTTTGCTTCTTTCTTTGTGTGTTTGTTTTCTTTCTTGTTTGTTTATTTGCTCGCTTTGCTTCCACATTTTCTTCTGCTTCTTGGTTTTCTTTTTCGTTTATTTTCTTGTTATTGTCTGTAGGTTAGTTTCAAATGGATTGTGTGTGACTCTTGAAACAAGTTGGGTAAAGTACAAGAGGAATTGTACAACTATCAACAATTTGTTAGCTGTTGTCCACTCTCTTATGTAAGAACTTGTTTTCTTCAGTCCTTGATACATCAATGGAAAATACGTATTGTTCGAAGTGAACCTTGGTGAAAACACAACGCTTGCACGCTAACTAGTATCACCTACTCTAGTTGGTTGTTTTTGGGTTAATCCTTGTCAGCTCAATGAAGTAGAGTAAGGTGAGGGGGAAAACCTTAACAAGCACATCAGAGGTATACATAAACTACTTCTCTGAAGGAATAACCTCTTCTACTCTCAATAAGTCGGGATCCCTCTTCTGCCTCTGAAATGAATAAGTGATATGCACAGTTATGAAGATGAAAAATGAAAAAGTGAAAAAAGTTTTAAAAAATGAAAATGAATAAGGTGAAAGAAGAGAAAGGTTTCATACACATAGAGGTGATGCAAGTAACTCCGTCGGGTTACTAACTAGGCTCGCTGGAAGCGGAGCCATGCTTGTGTTCCTGCATGACTCCGCTGGGGTACTGTCCAGGCCTGTTGGTAGGGGAGCAACACCATAGATGAAACTAAGACTCTGATGACTATACTGATTGTGTATCATATACTCCTCAACCCCAATCAAAACAACTATGTTGGCTTGGCTTGGAATGTGTGTCAATCGACCAAAAGCTTGGGAGATGCTACATCTTACAATCAAGCTAGTTTGGAAACAAAAATGAATTGAGAACTGAACAATACCTCTGGAGGTGTTAGACTTATTTTTCACAAACAAGGTCTATTTAGAGAGCTGGATTTCTACCAATATGTCGCCAAGTGTTGTAGTGGCTACCACCACCCTCCAAAATTTTACCTTAGCTTCGTTTTGGAGCCTCCGTACCAACCTTTCACAGCAGCATGTCTTTCTTTGTTAAGTACATAAACTTCAGTTATTTTCTTGCAGAATGATAGCCTATCCATCAAAGCTTGTTGCGTCCCCATCATAGGCTATTTCATTGGACTTGGTCCAGTTGTAGAGTGAGCAACTCCCTCAAGAAATTGCACAATTCTAGAGGGGAACTAGCATTCCCTCCAGAAATTGCACAATTATGTCTGGCAGCCTGTTGGGCTCTAGAATTGCGCAAATCTGCATGTCATTGTTCAATGGAAAAATTGCACAATTCCTCCCAGCAGGAATGCTCAGCCCAAAAATTGCACAATTCTAGGTAGCAGTCAACTACTCTGCCCATAAATTGCACAATCCCTCTAGGAAGCTAGCTCAGCTCCCTCCCAGAAATGCACATTTTTTCCTCCCAGCTGAGCAAACTTTTGCATGTGCAGTTGGGTTGACTGGTTCCCTTCGGGACCGAGAAAATTTGATTTGCATGCATGGGTTGCTTCTCCCACGAAAGCATGCAAAGGAATCCCTTGATTCAGGGATCTACTTTTAGCAGCTGGAGGTTGCATGTAAGGATCATTTCAGAAACCTCCCACCAAGTGTCACTCTTCCCAGATTTGTGGCATGCGCGTCACATCTTTGATTTTATCAAAACTCGTGAACCAGACACTACATAGGTTATTGCTCGCATTGAGCTTGTGGCTCTGACATCCTCAATTGCATCTAGGAGTTTCCGACACATTCAACCCAACTATTTTGGGGTAAGCCCACCTTCCATGTCTTATGTTGCATTTCTGTCGCTTTTTCTGTTTCGCTTTGTGTGATTGTTGTCTGCTTGATTTTAGTGAGCGCTTATTGTTGTTTCGATGCATGTTAGCTTGCAGAAGCACCATTTCAATTTTCTTTCACATCTCATTGTTGTTGCATGCATGCCACTATTTTGGATGGACGATTACCATTGCAGTGACTCACTTCACACACATGCATGCTTTCCCATTTTTTGAATCCTCCACTTGTTGTTTGCATGAATGATCATTCACTCTTGTTTGCACTCATCTCGTCATGCATTCAAAATTCTCATGTTTTCAGCCGCTCGTCGGCTGTACTGGGTTGCCTTGCCTGGCTAGCACTGTGCATTTCTAGAAGCAAAGGCTCTGCCTTCCCTCCAAAAATTACACAAGTCTAGCCAGTCACTAACCTCCATGCTTGCATTGCACGATTCTTGGAGGTAGTGTCCTATTGGCCCCAGAAACTGCACAATGCAATTCGCTGGTTGCATGTCACTACTGACTGAAATTGCACATTGTGCAGTTTCATTCCTCAACAGGCCAAGTTGGACTGTGCATTATGCAGTTCTAGTAGTCAGTTAGCCTCCCGACAGCCCGGACTGTTCCTTGTGTAGTTTGGTAATTAGTCTCCCACCATCCCGGTGGAAATTACACAACCTTCATGATCAGTCACACAAGTATGTTGCAAATCAGTTCTCAAGTTCATTTTGGTTTTTGACTGACATATTTCTTGCCATGAGTGTTGCCGTGTCTTCAAGTCTCGTAGGTGTTCATCTCCCTCTCAGCAGCATAGGTATTATGGTTTCTAGGATAAAAGATTTGAAGACATTATCCAGAGCACACTTGGGGATGCAGTTGATCAAGTGTCTATGAACTTGCCTACCCACGAAGACATTGAGTTGTTCATAGACAAGGACAACAAGATATGATGGAAACAACATCACAACAAGCAGCACCATCAACAACAGTTGAAGGCAGCATACTAGATGCAACAAACACAAGAGGAAGTTTGTTGACAACACAGAGGCGGAACAAAGTTGCAAGCTCGAGTAGATCCACTTGTGATGAAAGCAACTTTGGAGATTGAGGCTATGAGGAGACGATGCAACAAGACAATCATGCGAGAGTAGAGAAAATAACAGAGGAGGAGTTGCAGGTGATGAAGCAACAACTCAAGGAAGAACAAGAGCTGCACAGATGAGAGAATGAGTTGTAGCAGGAACAGGTACATCAGGGGGCGCAACATGCACTCACGGATGAAACTGCACCCGTACAAGTTATAGATCCATCCCAGTAGCTGGCACAGAGAAAACAAGGTGAGTAGTGTTGTTGATCACATGCAAGGGAATTTAGCAACATGCATGTCATTGTGTGCGCACATGCAATTTAACCCATTTAGCACACTCACCGAGGTGAAGACAAGAAGAAAGTCTAAATGGAGCTGAACATGTACTTCGACAAGTTTATGCGCATGACCACCAACACATACTTGAATATAAACACAGACACTATGCATCAGTGTGTTGTCGGTTTAGCCGCAGCCAAGAAGACCATGTGCATGATATCAAACAAGTTAGACGAAGGGGCCATACCAATGCATTCGATGCAATGGAGGCAAGAATTTGATTCAGAAAGATGTCACCATGGAACACATGCACACCATCATAGATGACCAATCTTGGCATCATCTTAGTACCTTCACCATCACAAGCTTGTCAAAGAGTTGGTCTCACCACAACGGACTGAGTGTCAATGATGTCTTGCATGGCTTGCTCAATCCATTTTGTCTCACATGGGCACATGTGCATTGTAATGTCATGTATTGTTAAGTGGAGGTTCAAGTGTTGATAGTTGGATGTAATAATCATAGAGTAGATGAAGAGTCATGAGGGTAGATGAATTATCACAAAGGGGAATGTCAAGCGTCACCCCACCCTTTGCTATAAATAGAACCTCATAGCTCATTGTATAGGCTTTTGGTAAGCCAAGCTTCTGATAAGACTATCTTAGAGAGAGCTTGGAGAGTATTGTAATGAGCCTTGGCTTCTCCACTGCGTAGAGCTAGTACATCTCTTTAGAGGAGTAGGAGCTAGTACATCTTTCTTTAAACCATCCATCTTAGATTTTGTTGATTTTTGTGCAAGTGACACTTGTTGCACTTGGTCTCGTAATTTTGTTATATCATGTTGTATTTCTTCCTCTTCTTCACGAGTCATGCTAGAGCTTTTAGGTTGCCTACTAGGTGTTTGCATTTTCTTTCCTCGGGGAATCAATTACCGATAATAATGCTTTACTATGCCCTTTTAATACCTTCAAACTAATTTTTGAAACCAAGCTTATGCAAAAATTTAAGAAAAACTACACACATGTTTTCACTTTGTAGGAGCTCAATATTGAATCTGATGTATCTCTGTAATTTCAGATCATCTAGCTCTGAAATTGCGACTTGCATTAGCCCTCTGCATCCTCTTTCCAATGCCACCAGTCTGACCCAAATTGGATTCTCGAGGGAAGAGTTATGCCAAACCTCCCACAGTGACCTGATTATAGACTAGTTCAGTAGCGCGAACTTGTACAACATGCCACGAGTCACTGTTTCGACCTTTGGCTCTAAAAGCTATATAGAAGAAACTACAGTCTGTCCTCTTTCTGTACCTTTTTATGAAATTTCAATCCGATGCTCAGAGAAAAAGTTATGATGATTTTCCCCAGGTCACCTATTTGGAATGTAATTCAGGAGTTTGCAAAAAGACCAACTTCCTCAGATCATATCTCCGCAAATATAGCGTGAAAAGATCTGAAATTTGGACTCGAGCTTCAGTGTGATGTCTTGTCAAATGGGTTTTTTTTTCAACTTCTGAAACATCGCAAAAAACAAGTTATAGCGAAAATGCGACGATGACCTGTTTGGAGCAATGAAACCCTAGAATCCAAAGCTCTGACACCAAATGTAATGTAACCAGCTCAAGAAAAGGATAGAAAAGATAGATCAACGCCTTATAATTCAGCCTCTTTGAGGGGGAAACCTCCTTTACATTAAATAAATGAACAATTCTTTGATGATACAAATGTCAAAACTTCCTTTCTATATATAGGAGTCGAAGGAGTCACAATATAACCCAGCCGACCTAACAATAATAATATAAAGCCACAAAAATAACAATAGAGGGATTCTATGGGGCACAATAATAACAATATGGGGGAATAGGGGCACAACAATATTAATAAGGGGTATAACTACAATAGTAATGGGGTAATCACTAGTATTATAGGGACCCAACATTCAACATCTATTTAACTTGAACCAATGTATCGGTGACTCATTAATCATTAATAAAATAATAATCACATGCAATAAGAACAAAATAAACCATTATACATAAGCAACACACATGAACACCAATAATTTTAGGTGGAAACCCAATGTGGGAAAAAACCTCCACTGTTGTCATCTCTATCTTCTTTTATTATTAAGAAAAATATCTTACAATCTTGAATTGACGTAGACTCATACTAGCATGTAGGCACCCACCGATAGAAGGATGCAACCTTCTCTCGTTTTCCAACAACCACTGGAAGGGAACACCAACCCCCTGCACTATCGTGGACCACATTTCATAAATTTTCACACTGTATCACTTGATATAAATCATCAAATCTATAGGCCATGTTTCATCAAATTTCAAACTAGACCCACTACCATCAAATAATAAAACTGAAACCAATCAACAAATCACTTAATCACTGTACCAATTGAGACCCAAATCAATCTCAAACAGCCAAAACAGTTAAATCACTATAAAATCATTCACTAGAATACCAATCCACATATTGCTCATCATAGAAACCAGATTATGTCACTACAAACCTTGATCAATAGAATATCAACATATATACACTACTTTGATTTAGCCTGTCCACATATATACGTGCTTTCCATGAGGCATACCTATGTATAGATCTCAAAACACTGAACCCTGAAAAATAATCTCTGTTATTCTGAAACACAGACTGAGTTAAACCCTGAAACACTGAATCATTCTAAAACTATCATAGAACCATCACAAGTCTTCAATCACATATAGCTAGCAACATCATCACTTCTTCAATTAATCAATTCAACTTCAAACATCAATGTTAAACTCAAATTATCAGGTAAGACTTCATTGACAGATCATACATCCTTTTCAGCAAAACCCTAGCTTGTATACGCGCTTTCCATAAAGCATTTTCATGTGTATACACACCTTTTAGGAATGAAACCCATGTATAGATCGGAATAGATACGTGACTTACTAGTGTTAAATTCGAGTTTGTACGCACATTTTGGGTTATCAAAGCTGCATACAAATATGCAATTACTGGCACAAACCTTCGTTGCATAATAGAACTTAAAACATACCCAAATCTCAACATACACATAATAATCACACGACAAAATATTATCATCACAAATAAAATAGACCCATAATCAATACTATCATTTCAGATCTATTGGATTTGATCCATCATCAAATTCCTGGGTCCATACTTAGTTTTAGATCAAACAAATCAATAATAGCCCATTACATGCACACTTGCTTCAGATCTAACTATTCATAAAATATTCATCACTTGCACACCAAACACTTTGATCTTCATCTCCTTATACAGCTTAGCCCTTAGACAATACCATAGGTAAAAACCATAATAGTGCCAATGGTATTCTTGGATAGGATGAAATATCTGTTGTTGGGCTCAATACCATGGGTTAATACTATGTTAAATACCCTTGGTATTTAGAATACCATGGTGCAGAAACTATACACTCCTTTCCTTCTTCATACCTGCGTGTGTACATGACTTTGCTTCACAGAACCCGCATATACTTCTTAAAACTTCACCTTTATCATTCCTCTATCTCTGAACCGCTATGCCTTTGACCAAATGCTCTATCACATGTAGAAACATTCTATTGACATCTTCATCAAGTAGGTTTCCAACAAAATACAACACATCAAGTAAGTTGCCATCAAGGACAACGTATTAGCCATAATGCCAACAGTCCCCCCCTTTGGACTTGATGGCAACCACTTTGGTGTTTTGTCACCACAACATGTAGGTACCTATAGAACACATCAAGCTAAGAACCAATCATTTCAAGAACAACACATCAAGTAGGTTTCCATCAAGGACAACGCATTAGTCATAATGCCAACAATCTCCCCCTTTGGACTTGATGGGAACCAATTTTTTGTTTGGTCACCACAACCTATAAGTACCTATAAAATACATCAAGCTAAGCACCAAGATTTTCAAACACCAAGTTACTCTCCCCCTTTGACATCAAGGGAAAAGGGTTGACCAATTCTGAATGAAGGATTCTCTCTTGAGCATTGTAGATCTAAACTGTTGAGTATGAACACTAAATATTGACCATGCTCCCTTTGAGCACATGCTGAAATTTTGGAAGGATGAGCAATGTAGTACATGACTCAAGGACTCAACTGAATATGACTTTTCGTATCACCAAGGAATTAAACTTACATCAATCACCCAATCACAGTGGGTTTACAAATTACATCATATGCCCAAAAAGATGGGACTACATGACTTGACCATAATAGTCCATATATGACTGAATTTTACAATTATTACATCGTAGATATTTACATGACCTTTAAGTCAAATGACAGAGATGACATTTATAATCAAGAAAAAGGCCTCAATAAGACCATGATAGTCATCAAAAACTATCATATACCATATAGGATCTGCACCATAAGCATTTGTTAGCAGCAACATGAACAACAACTTGCATTTTTCATCATTAATCAAGAACTTCAACAACATAAGCAACATCACCATTGATAAGCATCATTATGTACTAAGGAATTCTAAATAAAATAGAATGCCAACAATGCATTATTATAAGCATAACAAATTCTCCCCCTAAACTTGTGCCATATTTGTAGACTGTACTCAATCAATTCCAGAACCAACAAGAAAAATTGGAGCTTGTTTCTTCATCATAGCAAAGTATACATGAATGTTTAGTTCAGAAATCATGTATATACGTGACTAGTATTCATAGGATCTACATACAACAAGTAAAATATTGAAACTTCTTAACTTCATCTCCCCCTGAACCTGTACTATCTGTACCAGTTCACTGTTACGACATCAGATGCACTATCAATAATGTAAGAAATCATGAATATTAAAAGACAACCATGGGAGTCATCATCAAGACATATATGTATTACTCCCCCTGATCTTGAAAGATTAACAGAGTGATGAAGCAGAGACCATTCCTAATTTTTGTCTGAGATATTCAAATGCATTACGTGGAAGAGGTTTTGTAAATATATCAATGACTTGTTATTTTGAGGGAACATATTCCAGTTTTACCTTTTGTCCAGGCACTTGTTCTCTTAGAAAATGACATTTAACTGGAATATGCTTGGCCTTGGAGTGCATAACATGATTTTTTGAAATACTAATGGCATTTGTATTATCACGTAGAATGGAAATGGATGGAGAAAAATTGATTTGAATATCCTGCAATATTTGCATCATCCAGAGAAGTTGTGTGCAACAATATACAACAACAACATATTCTGCTTCAGCAGTAGACAAAGCAATTAAGTTGTGTTTTCTGCTAAACCATGATACCAAGTAGGGCCCCATATATAATGCTCCTCCACTAGTGCTTTTTCTATCATCAACATTTCCTACCCAATCTGCATTTATCTGGCCATGAAGAGTAAGATATGCATCTTTGGGATAACATCATCCAAAGTCTTGAGTGCCTTATAGATATTTGAATATTATTTTGACTGCCTAAGGATGAATTTATTTTGGATTAGATTGGAATCGTTCAACAATCCCAATTGCATGCATGATATCTGGTCTCGTTCCTGTAAGATAAAGTAGAATTCCAGTCATGGATTTGTATTCTGGTTGGTTGATTGCAGGAGAATCATCATGCGAACTGAGACTACATCCTGTCACCATTGGTGTACATACTAGTTTTCAATCTTCCATTCCATATTTCTTTAGACTCTTCTTGAGGCACTTTGTTTGTGAGAGAAAAATGCCATTCTTTGCTTGCTATACTTGTAAACCAAGAAAGTATGTTAGTTCACCAAGTAGAGACATTTCAAATTCTTGCTGCATGACAGAGGCAAACCTTTGACTCATGGATCCTTCATTGCTACCAAATATGATGTCATCCACGTAAACAACAACGATTTAAAGTTTACCATCATCCACCTTTATATATAGGTTGCTATCTGTGGACCCCTTAGTGAAGCCTTGTTGTTGAAGATACCTGTCAAGGAGATAATACCATGCACAAGGGGCTTGTTTTAGCCCATATAATCCCTTTTTGAGTTTGCAAACAAATTTTTCATCATTTCCTAGAATGAACCCTTCAGGTTTTTTAATATAGACTTATTCTTCTAGGTCCCCATTTAAAAATGAAGATTTAATATCCATTTGATAGACCTTGAAATGATAAAATCTTGAAAAGGAAAGAAA
This sequence comes from Pinus taeda, assembly GCA_000404065.3. Lineage (NCBI taxonomy): Eukaryota > Viridiplantae > Streptophyta > Pinopsida > Pinales > Pinaceae > Pinus > Pinus taeda. Next base: position 38,021 of record APFE031029058.1, read on the forward strand.
CATTCTTTATGGCTTCTAGTCCTTGTATAGGTGAAGATGTTTCTTCAAAGTCTATTCCTTCTTGTTGAGCATAGCCTTTTCAAACAAGTCTTTCTTTTATTTCTAATTACTTCTCCATTCTCATCCAATTTATTTTTTAATACACATTTTGTCCCAATAACATTCTTATCATAAGGTCTAGGTACTAATTCCCATGTATGATTGCTTTCTCTTTGGTCAAGTTCTTCATTCATAGTCTTAACCCAACATTCATATTTGCTAGCTTGATTTACATTTTGTGGTTCAATTATGGATATAAAGGCTAGATAACTAGGAGTTCCAACAAGAGTTCTTCTAGTTTGTACTCTAGTTTCCTTATCACCTAGGATTTGAGATTCTGGATGATTTCTCTTAACATACCTTGATGGAGTCTTTTCTGATGCTTATGTGCTTCCACTTCCTTCTTTTGATGCTTCATTGATTCTTTCTTCAACATTCTTTCGAATTGTTGTAGGAGCATCTTCGTCATCTGCTGGTGCTTCCCTTTTGGTACTTGTGGATGCTTCATCAATCACAACGTCAATGCATTCAACTATCTTTTGAAGATTTTTATTGTGGCATTTGTATCCTTTACTTCTAGAGGAATAACCAAGTAGAATTCCTTAATCTTCTCTAGCTTCAAACTTACCAAGCTTATCATTTTTATTCTTTATCTAACATTTACTCTGAAAGACTCTAAAATGTTTGACAGTTGGAGGGTTACTGAACAAAAGTTCATAAGGTATTTTATCGTTATTTACATGGATATGAGATTTGTTGAGAATAGTTACTACTGTATGTGTTGCTTCACCCCAGAAGGTATGAGGTGTCCTAGACTCATTAAGCATGGCACATGCCATTTGTTGAATTGTTTTGTTCATTCTTTATGCTACCCCATTTTGTTTAGGAGTCTTAGCTATAGAGAACTGTCTCTTAATGCCATGTTGCTCACAAAAATAAAAAAAATTCATCTGATATGAATTCTCCTCCCCTGTCAGATCTAAGACATTTGATTTTTAAGTCTAACTCATTCTCTACTAAAGATTTGAAGACCTTAAATTTATCAAACGATTCATCTTATGTTTTAATAAACCAATCCAACACATTCTAGTAAATCCATCAATAAATAAGATGAAGTAGTGTTCACCTTTAGGTGACTTTTACTTCATTGGCCCACACAAATCAGTATGAATAAGTTCAAGTGGCTTACTTATGGAACCTTGTTTGGCATTGAATTGTACCCTGGTTTGCTTACCAAATTGACATGATTTGCATATAGTATTTTATGGTAGAAAGATGTTGGGAAAATCATGAACTGCTGCTAGCTTGCTTGTCTTATGTATTTGAGTAAAGCTTAGATGTCCCAATTTTTTGTGTCACAACTTTATTTCTTCTGCTTTGCTGAAGTAACATTGTTCTAAGCTACCTTCCAAGACAGACATTACCTGGAGTTCTTGTTCCTTTTATTATGGTTTTTCTTGTATTGATATTTTGAACCACACAATTCTTTGATCTGAAAACAAATTCATTCCCTTAGTCACACATCTGGCTAACACTTAACAAGTTATGCTTTAACCCATTAACAAATAAAACATTTCCCATTGTAACCTTTTATTTTAGCAAAATGATTCCTTTTCCTTTGATAACAACATACATTCTTTTCTTTCTTTATCTCATTAAAAGACATAAACTTATCTTTCTCACCTATCATGTGTTTTGAGAATCCACTGTCAATGTACCACATATTTTCTTGATCTCATGCATATAAATCTTGACCACAGTTCTCAGATTCAATGGTATTCTTCTTCCATACCTTAGATGTTGTTGTAATTTGCTCATTCTAAGGTGTTAATCTTCCTTCGCTCCTGCATTCATATTCTTTATGCCCAAAGTTATTCAAAAAGAGCATTCAATTTCATATTGAAGAGGATATAAAGAATTGCGAGAGTATTTATTTACCCCAGATTCATTCTTTTGTTTTCTTGCTTCTCTAGTCATGATAGTTTTGTAAGCAACATATTGAGCAACCTTATGACCGAAATTGTGACAAGTGAAACACTATCCATTAAAGTAGAAGTTCTTAGAAGTATAGTACCTTCTAGTGTTGTTTTTCTTTTGATTGAATTGAGCATAATTTACCTGTGAAGTATTTGGTCCTTTATTCTTTTACAATAGGCTGGAGTTTTGTTGACTACTTCTTTTTACTGCATTGAGATAGCTTCCTGTTTCTGTAGAAGACTTTACAGTCTTTGATGTTTCTTCATTGTATCCAGGAGCTATCTTTATAAGAGGAGAGCATTGAACTTTGATGATTTCATCTAAGGTTTCAGAGCCTTTAGCAAATCTAAGATTAAGGCTCTTTTGCATTCTCAAGTTATTTCCTTAGACTTACTATTTCACATTCTAGCTTTTCATTATGCTTTTCATTTTCTATGATTTGTTTCTCCAAAAAAAATTCTTCTAATTTAGCTTCTTCTAAAAAAATCTTAAGCTGAGCTATTTATTCAATAAAGGTATCTTTTTCTTCTAGGGAATCCATGAAATTATCATTAGACTCATTAATACTTTTATTTTCAAATGCCATAAGTAATTGGTATTCTTGATCAGACTCACCTTCTTAACCATTTGAAAGACCAACATTATCTTCATGTGTATAAAAGATTCTCTTTTTTCAAACCTTCTCTTATTTATTTTTGCAACTTCTTTCCATTTTTCATGATTTTCTCTACAGGGACACTTAGCAGTGTAATGACCAACTCTACCACAAGCAAAAAACTTGAAGGGAAGATTACCTCTGAATCTTCTAGTACCCACTTGGATTTTCTTTACAAAGTTTGCCTCTTCTTCTTTTGATACATTACCTAATTATTCCTTTTCTTTTCCTTTTGTAGTATCTTTGAATGCATCTTCTCTGATATCTACGGGACCGACTTTTCTCATTTCATAGGCTGTTAGAATCCCATGAAGTTGTTCAATAATAAGATTCTTCAAGTCTTGCATTTCTCTTATGGAAGAAACTTTTGAATCGAATTTGGGAGTTAGAGACCTTAATATTTTTTCAATCAATGAGGATTCTTTTATTTCTTCACCAAGATTTCTCATAGAATTCACGATCTCTTCTACCCTAAGAAAGAAACTTGTGATACTTTCATCATTGCGCATTTCGAGAGTTTTGTATTGAATTATAAGAGTTTGAAGTTTGTCACTTTTTACCTTGGTGTCACCTTCATAGCTTTGGATGATCTTGTCCCATATAGCCTTTGTTGTGTTCAACTACATGACTTTGACAAATTTTGATTCAGCCAAGCTTCCTAACAGAGTATTGAAAACTTTTGAATTGGTATCATATTTCTTCTTTTTTGCTTCATCTATGGGAATGGAGGATGGATATTAATAGTGTCCTTCAACGATTCCCCATACATCTGCTCTAAGTGACTATAACAAGCTCTTGTTCTTACCTTCCAGAAAACTAGATTGGTTACATTGAACAATGGTGGCCTGATAGATGTTGTCCCCTCTTGATTTCTCATCTTGATGAATCTTCCTTCAAGTAATCAAGCTTCTTCCAAAGGACCTGCTCTAATTCCAATTGTTGGGAAAAATAATTTGGGGGGGGGGGGGTGAATCAGTATTTATAACTCACTTAAATTTTTATTTTCTTACTTATATTTCTGTACACAACTTTACTGAAAGAAACTCGAGTATGTATGTGACTGTCATGCAGACAATTAGCGTATATCCAGTAAACTTACTTTTTAGTTAATTCAACATTTGTTTAACTTGAACTAGTGTATCAGTGCCTCATTAAGCATTAAGATAACAATAATCATGTGCAATAAGAAAAAAATAAAACACTACACATAAGAAACACACATGAACACCAATATTTTTTGGTGGAAACCCAATGGGGTAAAAAACCACCATTGTTTTCATATCTGTCTTCTTTTAGTATTAAGAAAAAGTTCTTACAATCTTGTACTGGCATAGACTCATACCAGCATGAAAACACCTACCTGTAGAAGGCTACAACCTTCTCTCATTCTCCAACACCCATCGGAAGGGAGCTCCAACCCCCTGCACTACCATGGACCGCGTTTCATAAATTTTCACACTGGATCCACCTGATACAAATCAACAAATCTGTAGGCCATGTGTCATCAAATTTTAGACTGGACACACTACCATCAAATAATAAAACTAAAACTAATCATCAAATCACTTAATCACTGTACCAACTGAGACCCAAATCAATATCAAACAACCAAATAAATTAAATCATTGTAAACTCATTCATCTGAATACCAATCCACATACTATTCATCACAAAAACTGGATTCTTTCACTACAAACCTTGATCAATAGAATATCAGAAGACATACACTAATTTTCTTTAGCATATACATGTGCATACACGCTTTCCATGAGGCATACCCCCGTACAGATCTCAAAACACTAAACATTGAAAATGAATCAATGTTATTTTGAAACACACACTACGTTAAACCCTGAAACACCAAATAATTCTAAAACTATCACAAAACCATCATAGATATTCAATCACATATAGCTAGCAACATCAACACTTCTTCAATTAATCAATTCAACTTCAAACATCACTGTTAAACTTAGATTATCAGGTAAGACTTCATTGAAAGACAACAAGAATGATTAGACCGATCAAAAATCATTTTCAACAAAACCTTAGCTTATATACATGATTTCCACAAAGAAAAATCGTGTGTATAATACTTCATTTCATTAATGTAAAATACTGAAATATTGTTACAAACAGAAATGGAAATAAACTAGCTAGGGCGATGGTAGCTTATCTCTGATAAGAGATGTGGTAGCTACATGCCTCTGAACTATGTTACAATGAGGCTCGAAGGCCTATTTGTTGTTGAGAAACAATGGAAAACCCTAAACATTCAAAAACCTAACCCTAGAAGATGAAATGCCAAATTGTGGGCCCTATTTGGGTAAATTGGTACATCAACTTCCCGGGGTTGTTACTTTGGCATACAATCTCTGTTCGACACGCACAATATCTCATTAGAAATATCTATCCGAGAACTACAACTTTAGGAAGAGCAACATCAGTACATGTACCTATATTGCTCCTATTTTTCCCAAAAAACATCGTTTAGGGCCTCAAAACAGCTTCGAAAGTTCAGGACCCGAAAAACTACAAAAAATAGTAACTTGTGCTACAATTAAGGAAACTGAAAAACTGAAACAGATAGTTGTGGCAGTCCAAGTGGGATAGGTGGGTGGCAACCAGCATCCACCTAGATCATAGCGACCCTGGGACATTTCCCTTCTTCTGATGTTGGTTTGTTTTAACTGCCTAAGGACTCATGATGTGGCATTTTTAATTTTGTTTATCGTTCATTACTTGGTTGTTAGCAGGTTTAGTTTTATTCACCTTCACGCATTTCTGCGGCACTGTCATCGGTTGGAAGGCATGTTTGTGTCAGAGTTTTTACCAGGTGTTTATGGAGGTTTGATGTGGTAAAAGGGTTTTTTTGCCAAATGACGGGTTTTGCAGAGCTTTTTGCAACAAGGGTCAGTGGACAAGAAGGTGATCATCCGGCTTTTTTGGAATGGTGTGTTGGTTTTAACGGTTTTTTAGTGTAGGCATGGATGAGGAACTCCTTGACTGTTCCTCTGACTCTTTGACCCTTGAAGACATCTAGGTTGAGATAAAACACTCATCATCTGTTGGGAAGGAACCGACATCTAACAGTCCACTAGCTTCTCTAGTCACGGAACTCTCCTCCTAAATGCACAAGATGGAAGTTACACTTAATGATTTGGGTAACAAGCAACCGTTTTCTATAGTATTGGAAGGTGGTTTCTATTTGGGTGAGAGATTTGAGCCACCTTTTCTCTCTATCCAGTCTCCATCTGATTTTTAGGTCTGGTCGTAGGCCCAAAGGGTGGATTGAGGGTCGGGTGTGTGGCAGGAATTATACACCGGGGTGGTTGAGGAAATGGACAATTGAGGTCTGAGGTCTCGTAGCCAGACCAGGTGGATTGAGTATTGACAAGGTACTGGTACATAGAAATGACGTCAGTCTTTCTTAAGCGATGGTCTCCGCTTTTCGACCCCAAGAAGGAAAATATGGGAGCTGGTCCAAATTGGGTTTGCCTGTTAGGTCTTCTGCTCCAATTTTGGGCTGAGGATATCTTCAAGGTTATCGGGGATGACATGGGGGTTTATCTTGACCACGATAGGGATTATTTGGATACAAGTTGCATAGCTTTAGCCAGAATACTGGTGTACCTCACCAGGGAAGGCCTTGTGGAGAGTTATTTTCTTCAAATGGGGGAGACGATCAGACATCAAATACTTGCCTACGAAGGTATCGCTTTCCGTTGTTGTCGGTGCCATGAAGTGGGTCATATGTACAAAGACTACCCCCTTCTATCAGGGAAGTAGTAGGAGCTCCCAGGGTCACTGGTTTCGGTAAGTACTCAAACAATGGAGGTAGATTTTTTATCATAGTCAAACCCTTCGAAGGATTCGGGGCTCCAGCAACACGAAATTGGTCTCTCCTCTTCACAGCTAGACAATGTGGCATCCACGGCTCCTCTCACCAGAGCTCGGGGCCGGGGCTTGGCTTTTTCAAGTACTCCTCCCTCCCCTCCTCTGTTTTCAAATGAATGTGTGTTATCTTCTTTTGATTCTGCTTCTATGAGTTTGTTTGGTTCGATGTTTGAGGTCAACAAGTTGTCTTCCCCTCTTTTCTCGCTTGTAACAGCTCCTCCCCCCCAGCACTAACCCCACTACTTTTCTACACCCACCCGTTCCATCCATCGGAGGCAACCCGACTTTTAGTGGTTATCACCGCTATTTCCTTCATTCCCTTCCTGCCTCCCAAACCCATGCCTAGGGTTTGGATGAGGATCCCCTCCCTACCGTTCCCTCAAAACTCCCCCCCTGGCAGACAATATCACCTCTCGAAAGCTATTAAGAGGGCCGGAATCGAAGTGGCTTCAGGGGTTTAGACCCCCATTGATTGGGTCTTTAGAGAAAAGGGCAACCCTCCCAAGGTTACCCCATGAAGTGCCTCTCTTTCAAATTCAGGAGCCTAGCTAGCCCGAACAAAAAACTGGCTCTTAAGAGGTTATGTCTATCTGAGCAAAAAGATGTCATTTTCTTGCAAGAAACTCTGGGTGAAGGGAGTCTAGTTAATAATATGCTCCTAAAATTCCTTCCAAACTGGGTTTTTCACTCCTTAGTTGTAAGAGGGCACTCAAGTGGTTGCACCATGGGTTTCAACAAAAGATCCATTAAAATTCAAAATGTTTGGGGGGTGGAGGGCTTTCTAGGTGCAGACGTTACCTCCTCGAATTACAATTTCCCCTTCAAATTTTTCAGCATTTATGGACCCTGCCATAATAGGGAACTATTCTAGGTTAGATTGCTTGAAGCCGATTTTATGCAAGCAGACAACTTGATCATTTGGGGTGATTTAAACTTTTCACTAGGGTTGGTAGTGTTATGAGGCAGCAGAGCCCAATGTGATCCTCTCTCGTTTTTTTTTTAACTCTTTTGGACACCCATGAACTTCTTAATATTGTTACGGCCAAAATTACGCCGACTTGGAGAAACAAAAGGACTGGGGAGGAGGCTTTGGCGAGAAGGCTAGACTGGCTTTTGATAAAGGCCTCTCTTTTAGACAGATTGGAGCATTATCACTAGTGGGTGAGTTCGGGAGGGATATCGGACCACTCCCCGATTTTTCTGGAGCTAAAGACTAAAAATTACAAACCCCAGACACCTTTTAAATTTAGTTAGTCTTGGCTAGCAGAAGTCGAGTTCCATAAAATTTTCACAGACGTGGATCCACTGTAGGTCGGGTGATCATATATCCCTGGTTGAGGTCATTACATAAAAATTGGCTTGCCTAAAAATAAAAAAAATTGATTGGGCGAAGGAAAAACAGAGGAAGGACGAGGCTAAACTTCAGAGGATTGAAAATGAACTTAATATTTTGGAAGCCTCTGGGCTCAGTAGTTTTGCATCAAATGATTCAAAGGCTCATCTAATACAATTAGAATAGGAATATATTAGACTTTTGAGATTGAAAGAGGAGTCCCGACTGTTAAAAAGAATAGCACTATGGCTAAAAGTTGGGGATGAGAATTCCAAGTTTTTCCAATAATACGTCCGGGGGAGAAAGACGATCAACACTATATGGGAACTTCAAGATACAAAAGGCAAGGAGGCTAATAATTTCAATCCATTGCTAGATATGGGTGTTCGACATTTTTCCAATATTTATAAGGCCCCAAGGGGTGTAACCTTCCCGAACATCTTTTGTTTAGCAGAGGCTATACTTAGTTTTGTCGAGTTGGAATAGTTGGATACCTTATTAGCTCCGGTCTCATTTGGGGAGCTTGACGCTATGATGAAATGTTTTAAAAAAGACAAAAGTCTGGGGCTAGATGGGTGGCCGATGGAATTATTTAGCACTTTCTTTGATCTAATAGGGTCTGATCTTCTCAAGGCTATAGAGGATTGCAGAACCTCTAGTCGAATGCATAAACGTTTTAATGTAACTTTCTTAGCCCTCATCCCCAATATTGATAAACCCCTTAATTTTGATGATTATCACCCTATCTCCCTTTGCAATAACATCTGTAAAATCATTTCCAAAACCATCACCCTTCGTGTTAAACCAATCCTCTCTAGGATGATATCCAAGGAACAATTTGTTTTCCTCAGTCATCGTCAAATTCATGAAGCTATTGGGACTGCTCAGGAAGCCCTTCATTTGATCAAAATGCAGAATAAGAAGTCCATCATCTTAAAGATCGACCTCTCCAAAGAATTTGATAGGGAGATTTGGTCCTACCTTCAGATCATACTCACTCATATCGGTTTTCCTCACTCCTTTATCTCCTGGATCATGTGATATATCTCTTCAGCCTCTTTTAGTATTCTTATAAATGGGGCGGCTTCTGGTTTTTTTCATGTTGAGCATGGTCTTAGGCATGGATGCCCTCTTTCCCCTCTCCTTTTTCTGCTAGTCATGGAAGGACTTAGCAGACTAATTAAAAATGCTCGTGGGGTGGGTGATCTAGGGGTCTCCAGATTTCAGATATGACTACCCTCTCGCATCTTCTGTTTGTTGATGATGAACTTGTTTTTCTAAATGGTTCCTTTCATGATTCATATGTTTTCAAAAACATATCATCTTTGTTTTTCAAAGCCACAATTATGGAACCCAATTATGGAAAATGTGTGATCATCTGCGTGACCTTTCTCCAAAATCAAGAATGGTATGCTTTCCAACAATTTGATTTTTTTAAACAGGATCTAGATGATAGCCTAAAATATCTGGGGTTCAGACTAAAACTGAATGGCTATCGCATTGTTGACTGGACCTGGCTCATTTCAAAGATTGAAAGCATGATTAACATCTAGCAACAATGGTGACTCATCAGGGCGCGCAGGCTCACTCTCATAAAATTGGTGCTCGAGGCCATCCTGGTTTACTGGACGACTCTAGCATGGATCCCAAAAGGCATTCTAAATAGGATACAACAAATATGTTGTCACTTCCTCTGGAGGGGACAACACACTGGGAGGACTTGTGCCTGGGTTAGCTGGGACAGGATCGGAAAGCCTAAAAATATGGGGGGATGGGGCTTAAACAACATGAATCTTTTGCAAAGGCCCTTGCAGCCAAAATGGGCTGAAAGATTATCAAGTCAGGAAGCCTTTGGCAAGAGGTAATATATTTCAAATACATACATCCCCTATCAATTATGGAGTCGATTCGCAGTCCCAACATGTCCTTTGTTGGTGCTTCCATTATCTAGAAGGAAATCACCCAATCCTTCAATACCATCAAATAGGGGCTTGCTTGGAAAATTGGTAATGAGGAGCAGGTGCGCTTAGGCACTGATGCCTGGACCGAGTGCGGGAATGCCCATATCCTTCCTAGGGCCCTTC